>CAUYRH010130377.1:0-59342 GCA_963574655.1 Perodicticus potto | reverse complement strand
ATTGTAAGGTGTAAATTAAGACGGTTTTAACAAATCTTTCTCAGCCCCTCCCCCCTTTTAATCATTTGTTGCAATTACTTCTCAGGATAACTGCCTGAGAGAAGAGCCCTGGACACAGCCCCTCTGAAGACATCAGGCATGGGGCCCTCGTCAGTGGACAGTCTCGGGCCAGCTGTAGAGGGTGGTGCTGATCCCCTCTGGAAAGCAAACGTCAGACATGGGATAAGGAAAAGCCAAAGGCTAACGAATTCATAGAGTAAGTGATGAGTGTAAAGGCCATTGTCACTGCAAATACCTTCACTCGCACTATAAGGATGAAAAATGTGTTAATTGTTTTCTTATTTACGCATATAAGTTCCTCTCAGGACAGCCAGCTTTGCAGCTGTTTTGGTTAAAGCCACATCTGTCTTGCTGGTTCCTGACAGCCCTATCATGTCAGTTCTCTGTAGAAGCAGGGAATATTTCAGCAAGAAAATAAAGTGAAAACTGAAGTGAGCTAATCTACTTCCTATGGGCATATTTTCACCATAAGAGATCCAAAGGGAAGCTTGGTTATGCCTGTCAGATCAAAGAAAAAGATAAAAGAAGAAAATACAACCTAAGAAGACCAAGAATCATTAGCTACAGAAAATTAGACTAAAAATACCACATTTTTATGGCTGCCAGTAATATGAAAATCTAGTTAATATTTTCAGCAAAATAAATGTGTGTATCTATAAATAAATAAAAACTGTCTGGCCCATATGTTCTCATAGCTGCCAGCAAAACAGCCTTTTGTGATAGGCTCATGTGCATACCTTTCCCTGTCAAAACGAAGTCATATAATCATTTTTCAGTTTGCTGATGTCAACTCCAGGTATGATGACAAGTATTATGACAAGCTCAGAACTTAGTGTATTGTTAATAACTTGTCTGGTATAAGCTTACAGCTTCTGTTGGAATATCCACTCCATTATTTTCTCTTGCTGAACAAGAACAATGTTAATGCCAGTACCACAGTTATGCTGACTCATTTCATAACGTGAGTTTAAAAAAACAGCCGTTGAAATACAAAATTTTTAAATATAAATAATAAAAGATAGAAATGCTAATACTAACTTATATCAAGAACAAAGAAAGAGTGTTAAAGGCAACAAGTGGGCTGCAATTTAGGCTGCCTTCATACAATTTTGGAGAATAGAGCTGAAAATAACTTTTGAACAATTATTTCTTTTAACTAAATAATAAAAATAAATCAGTTGATTTTATCTGTTGCTAACATACATGATTAAATTGATAATTTTGGTATCACATATGGAGAAAACAATTTTTTTCTTTTTGAGAGAGTCTTTGTCATCCCGGCCCCTCCCGTCTCAGCCTCTCAAGCAGTTGGCCCTACAGACTTGCTCCAGGCCTCCAGGCTCATTGTTTTATTTTTAGTGGAGACAGGGTCTTGCTCTTGCTCAGGCCAGTGTGGAACTCCTGAGCTCAAGCAATACTCTTCTTCAACCTTGTGAATCACCATGCCTTGCCAAGAAATAAATTATTAAAACAAAAGTTCTTCTATGATGCTTTATTTATTTATGCCTTCAGGGAGCAATCAATATCTGCATAGTGCTTTATAGTTTACAAAATATTGTATTTACACCTGTGTTTTTCTCCTATGTGTAAGGTATCATCCCTTTCATCATTTTTTTAGGTGAGAAACCACAGGTACATAAAAGTTAAGTGACTGACTTAATGCCATTTGAATACTAAAGGTGGGGCTGTGTTACAAACTATATAACCTGATTCTTTCTATCATTTTTATTGCCTACTGCATACCACATAAGCATACTCTGAGCCAGACAGCGTTGAATAATTATGTCTGTAATCATGTGTGATAACTTCTTAAAACAATTTTAGGATGAAGTAGTTTTGATTTATTGTCAAAATATAGTAAAAAAAATTATTTAATTACTTTATTTAATAGTCTCTAGTAACCAATTACTCATTCCAGCATAATCTCCTTTGGAATCATCAAAGACCAATAAAAAGAAAGCTTTTTTGAAAAGTAATTAGATCAAATGTTCAACAAAATGGCTGATAAAGTTTTCTTAAAATCATTCTAATTTTCCCCGTATAATTGCTGAAAGCTTTACTGAGTTAAAAGTAAAAATTTTTATAGCATACATCAAATAGAAAAAAAAACCCTTGTAGTTAGATTTAGTAAAATGGAAATACACCTTAGAATTCCTCTAAAATTTTAAGAATCATTTGGAAGTAAGAAGAATTATAAACCCCCAAATTAATCAGTTTTCACATATTCTGTTATCTTTAAATTCCTACAAAAAAGTAAGACTAAAGACACCCTGACTCAAGAACTCTTATATTATATAGTGGGGTATCCTTCAAAAGGATACTGAATTTAATAAGAGTGTGATTTAGGGCGGCGCCTGTCTCAAAGGAGTAGGGCACTGGCCCTATATGTCGGAGGTGGCGGGTTTAAACCCAGCCCTGGCCAAAAACTGCCAAAAAAAAAAAGAGTGTGATTTATATTCCTAGTTGATAGAAGTATTAGGCTAGATTAATGGTTTTTAGTTGAGAATGTATATGAAATCCCTGGAGAGATTTTTTTTTTTCAGAGTAGATGTGCTTGAAGCCTCTCCCTGGATATTCTGAGACACCCACAGGCTGCGGAGATAGACGGGTGCGGCATGTGGTTTTAAAAAGAGTACAGGGGCGAGAGTGGGCATGTAGTTCAAATGGCTTAAAATGCTTTTTTCCTTTCTTTTTTTTCATTTTTCCATATATAGATTCCTATGGTTAAAATTTTTGCAATTGGGTGATAAGTACATGGAGTTCATTATACCATTCTATTTTTGCAGGAAAAAGCTTTCCAAGTGCTTCTAACACACATTCAGTAGAGCAGTGCTTCTTATAGTTTAAGGTTGCCAACAAATCACCTGGGGATCTCATTCAACACACCTACTGATTTAGTAGGTCAAGGACACCTGAGAGTCTGAAATTCTAACAAGTTTTCAGGTGATGCTGATACTGCTGGGCCACATTTGAGTACCAGGGCATTAGAAAACCACAGGACAAGATGACTACCAGCCAGAATAGAATACCCCATTTCCCAAGCAGCTCATAGAACTGAGTTTCTTGGCCATCATTTAGTAAGTAAAAATATAAAGCAAATCATGCAATTTTTATTAATATGTAAACATGAATAAGAAGTATTCATTATCACGTTTGAAAAACACTGCTCAA
The DNA here is from genome assembly GCA_963574655.1 of Perodicticus potto. Classification (NCBI taxonomy): domain Eukaryota; kingdom Metazoa; phylum Chordata; class Mammalia; order Primates; family Lorisidae; genus Perodicticus; species Perodicticus potto. Next base: position 56,111 of record CAUYRH010130377.1, on the reverse strand, counting down.
ATTGTCAGTTGAACTCATCTATGAAATAAAGTGCCTAGAAGATTATGATGTAAGCCGAGACTTAAGCAGTTTAAATAATATCTACTATCCAACAGATCTAGTGTTTACATATTAAGGAGAGCTCTGTATCAGAACTGTTCTGTCATGTTCCTTCCAGAGGCTGTCATGGTAAAGTTTATTATCAGTTATTGCTTTACAAGTATAAAATAAGTTAAGCTGTCATAATTTTCTCAGCCAGAGTTCCTAAACTGTCAAAGAATGTCAATTTTTAATCTGACACAGAGAAGAAAATTATCTGTTATTCTGACCTCTAATTTCTTGACATTTTAATGCCATAATTGCTGTGGTTAGTGCTGCTTCATGATTTCACCTGTCAAGGAAGAATCAATCAATAACCGCAAACCATTTCTCAAATTATAGAACTAACTTCAGAGCTCAAAGTTATAGGCAGATTGTAGAATACTGTTTTGACAAAGAGGACATATGTCGATATTCATATATTAAATATTTCCCATTTAAAATTAGTGTTTCACTTAAGCATTGCAAACATCATCTTCCTTAGCCTAGGTGAAGTTTAGTTTAACTGTAATTAGCCTTCCTGTGGCTTAATCTATGTGAAATGTGCAATCTTGTATTTTAAAAATACTAAGATAAACATTATCAAACAAAGGGATGTACTGAGCTCAATGAAAGGATTAATATTTTAAACTTTGCATTTTCCAAAAACCTATGTCTGACCACGTATGGGGTTCAATGATCTCAAGTCAAGGTATAGCAGTGAAGACCTCCAGGAACTTAACCTGGATGTTTAAAGAAAAAGGTATGTGCCTCCCACATGGTCTACTCATAGTGTTAGGTACCAGTAAGGGCACAAAAGGACCACTGAATGATGAATATGCTGAACTTCAATTCCACTTACCTGCAGGTTTCTTCTCGTGGCAGTAGATGCTAAGTGCTTTTACGTTTTAGTTCACCTTTACAGACAGAGCAATTGAGGTAAAGTGAGATTAACTTGGCCACATTTACCTGGCTCACAGGATTCAGGTGGTTTCTCACCCGTTGAATGATACTATTCAAGTTCTTAAATACTAGTGCAGAACATTCTTTGTAGGAATGTTAGGTTTTAATCAGCCAATGGGCACTGACATTAACTGGAACATCTTAGAGGGGGTAATGGTGGGGAGCAGGAGAGGGGAAATTAACTTGTATTCCTTGAAATCATTTAATAATTTATATCTACACTGCACTAAAAGGCCCCCTAGTGGTAGCAAGGAGATAAAGTATCTTCTTAAGCAAACGAGTCCACACAGGTCTGTCTGGTCATGGTAAGTCTCTGTGTGCTCAGACCTATGCTGACTTGGGGAAGGGAGGACACAGGATTCTGTGTATACTTCTCACATCTGGTATTCCAAGAAGTGACATAAAATTACTGGATTGGGAGGTGGGTTAAGCATTTGGGGATAAAGAAGAGAAATAAGACAGTATGATTCTGGGAGCCCCTCTAATGGAACCTCAGTTTCTGGTAATTATGTGCTCAGAAAGAGAATGCTGGAGGGAGACAGTCTTCAGCTAAGGCACACTTGCAATTAGACTGCATTTTTGGAAGTAATAAGAAGCTGTAATATTTTGTTCACGTCATCTATACTATATGCAAACAAGGGCTTGAATCATTCTCACTCAGTAACAACAAAAGTTAATCATGATTTTCATGTAATATTTCATTGGGAAGTCTTATAGTTTGCCAATAAGTCTTACACACATTTTTTTTCACTGTTCAAAACGATGTCGTGATATTTTGCAGGAACAAGTACTTTTATAAGATTCAAATAATGCACACTGTATATAAAGAAAACCCTATTTCCAATTCCATTTTCTTTTTATTCTTTCATTTATCTTTTTTACCCTCATTTCAATATGAAAAACGGCTATTTTTCTGTCAATTTTAATGTGGCCGTGCATTTTCATCCTATATGAATGCTTAATATGCTTTTATCTTGCAGGATTACTTGCAACTTTCTTTATAAGAACACAGAACTTTATAAGGGATAAAAATGTAAACATTGGAGCAAAACCATCTATGATATTTCAATGTCAAAAACCAACTTTCAGTTGATCTTAGAATATAATTACTTTCTCTTTTTGATTCTAAAAGGTACTGATTCTAAAAGAAAATTTTACTTTGTAAGAAATTTATAGAACAGGCATGTGTTAAGCAAAGGTATACAGTTAACAGAATAATCAGGCTCAGAAATATCTCCTGCTGAATAATCTGATTACAGTTTATACACAACTGGGGATACCAGGTTGGGTGAGTGTAATGGTTACACTCATTTTACCAACCAATTTCATAATACCTGGCTTCTCATTCCTTCATTCTGTCTCTGCATCTTTCTCTGGGCTTCAGGCAATAATTTTATTTCCTTGCGCATACAATATGGTACAATGTTGCCCCTAATAACCTGCTTGCAATATGTCCTCAGAATATTTAGCTCTAAGGGTCCAATGATCAATGACCATGAGGCTCTTTGCTCTTCTCTGCTTGGAGCCATACAAATGGACTCATTTCAGTTTTATGGGGTATATAAGAAGTAACTTTAAGTATGCAAATTTTTTAATAGAGCTTCATTTCTCAAATCTACAAGTTTTCCACCTCTAAAATTAAAAATAAAAAAATAAAGAGAGCATTCCACTGCCCGGAAATGTAGAAATGATTACTTGTTTTGCATATGGCAGATGGCAGATATCTGGTAGAATGGAAGACTGGGATATCACTTCCTGCAGTAACACTCAAGTAACAGCTGCTACATATTTACTTTCCCACCTATATGAAATCAGTTTGTGCAACGTGAATGTGATTTAAATAATATTTTATATGAATATTTTCACAAAAATACTATGCACATAGTATATGGTACATTATTCCCAACTGTTAGCTATCAACATTTCAGGTTGAAAACATATGGGAATAAATTAGTATAACCTTTTCTATTTTAATGATGTAATTTTTTGAGCATTCTGTCTAGAAGGTTACAATTTTGCTTTTATTTTTTAAAAAACCCACATTGGCAGATTATTTTATTGTGACATTCCTATTTAAATATTCAACTAGGTTTCATTCATTAATAACATAGAGGAAGCATTAAGCATTTTAATGAAGATTCTAAAGAAAGAAAAATAAAATAGAGGCAAGGAAGTGCATTAAAAATGGCTGCCATTCAAAAAGGAACCATGTACTGGTCTCATTAGTTGTTTTTGATCTATTGTTTCTTTTTCCATATTTGTCAAGAGCCTGGAATCTAAATTTTGTGAATAGTAATGCTGAAAGGAAATAATATACATAGAATAAGATATAAAGTCAAATTTTTGTTTGAGAGATGGTAGAAATTTTTGGAATAAAATGAGACCTAACACCTACCTCCCTGAGCACAGGATCGGTGATACTATCCAGGTTCACGGAGCCTTCGTAGGTCAAGTAGTGAAAAACATTTAGGGCACGGACCGCTTCCGGTCCTCGCTGCTTGTAGCCAAATATAAGGTCGATCCACTGATGAAGTTGGCAAGAAACAAATTCACTTTCCAGGGCCTGAAATGAGTTAAGAAAGAAATGAGAGACCCTCCAAATTTAACAAAGCTTCATGTCTTCTTCTTTTTTTTTTTTTAACTTTGCAATATTTTATATAAAAAAGGAGAAAAATGCTATTGACATTCTTATATTTGATCTGTATATATCAGATCTTAGGTTCCTAGAAATGGCACAATACTATCTTTAATAAAACCTAGACCTAAATGAAAATGATCTCTTTCTCACATGCTAAGCTTTCTCTTGGCTCCATTGTATCTTTAATTTACAAAATAAATTTTATTAGTGTTTTAGAGACAGGGTCTCGACCTGTTGCCCAGGCTGGAGTGCAGTAGCACAATCATAGCTCACTGTAACCATGAACTGGCCTCAGGTGATCGTCCCACCTCAGCCTTCCCCAAATGCTGTTATGATGGGTATGAGCCACTGCCCTCTGAATTTTTATGAATTTTAACATTTAATAAATTTCTTACAGAAACACACTCATGATCAAAAGCAAAATGATTTGAAATGCCTGTTTTAATAACATTTAATAATAAATCCACATCTTATTTTTAGACATTAATTTGAAATTAAAAAATCTTATAAGAAATTTTGATATACATCGATTTTTCCTGCCTAAAGTCCTCTAGCTTATGTCTAAGATGACTAGAAACGCCTTCCTTCCCTATGAATTAACTCGCCTATTATCCTGTTTGGGAATTACTGGGCAATAGTGGATGTTTGCTAGCTAGTGGGAGACAAATGTGAAGTACTGAGAGTCCAGGACCATACTAAGTTTCCATGAACAGTGAGAAAAGAAGGTCTTTTTGTTTCCTGAGAAGCTTCTTAGAGCTCTTTTGCAGTCTTTCCAGGCCAGGTCCCTCAAACCTTTTCTTACTGCACTAATTTAGCGTTTTCTTCTCAGGATTTAAAGAGGACACTGATTCCAATAACAGGAACAATAAGGTAGCTTCTTAAATTTCGGCTATACACAGCCATGTAAGACAACTTTGTGAATTACAGCTGTTACTAGATACATGAATACAGTCATTCTCTGGCTGCACGGCCCTGATTTCTAAAGTATTGAAATCAGTTTGGAATTCACATTATTAACAAATGACTTCTTAAATTGGTTCCCTGAAAATTGCATTTCATCTCTTAAGTATATAAAATGTTCTGTATGATACTTTTCAATTTCTCCTGCAATCACATTTAACTAATAATTTATTCCCCTCAACTCCTTCCCTGATTTATTATTTTCAACATTTTTCATTTGTATTTTATTTTCAACAATTACTGTGGATGTTTCTCATTTGGAAATGTAAGCAATGAGATCTTATGAAAGGACAGAATTTCCATAGTAAAACTAAACAGAATTTTTATACTATGTATCTCACAGATCTTGAAATAACAGTTCAGACTAGAACATAGGAAATGAGACAAAGGTACAAAAAAGGAGATGGTTAAAGTACTACATTGGTTATGTATGTAGTAACAGTTTGGTGAATTTGTATAAATGATTTTGTCAACTCAGTAAAACTAGTCAATTAAAAAAGTCATTCTAACTATAATATTTTCAGCTACAATAAATGAAAGCCTTAAAAAAAAATACATGGAAATTCACTGTTGAGTAGCTATTGCCCAAGTCCAGTTGCAGGAATTCACAAAAGTCACAGAACCAGATACACATATATTGTTTTATGAAGGATTTTACCAACATGATCAGCTAAGCAGTATCCATTTCAAATAAATCTTATAAATACTACTGAAGAAAGGACTGATGAAATTTACTGTTACTCTAGTAAAGTAAACCCGTTATTGAATAAAATGTCTAATGTAATAAGCGAGGGATGGACTTTTCACTGCTTTGAGTTTTTAAAATGTATTCTCTTTTAAATACATCCCTCATTCATTTCCCCCCTCTATCATAGGCAATGACTGTAATGTGCTTAATTCTTCTCCTTTTGTTTTCATGTGTCTTATAAAATCTTGCTCATTCCTTAGGGTATTTTTTAATCCATAAAAACATGCACCTATGCCAGTGTGTGTAGTTAGCGTGGCCCATTGCTTCTCCCCAGTAAGGAGCTCCAGGCTGCCTCTAACTTCTCGTGACACAAGGTTGTGATAAAAGCCCCTTTGTGCTTCATTATTTGGATCTTTTTGAAAATGTATTTGGGATTTATAATCTGGAGTAGAACTGGTGCCCCTGCACTGGGAGTGCATGTACTTAATCTGAGTCATCAGTGCCCCTGCTCTTCGTCATGACGGCCCTGTGGTCACTCCCCCCAGGAAAGCAGGAAGGTTTCTGTATGCCCATGTCCCCATCAACTCATAGTGTTATCCAGTTTTCTAATTTTGGTCAATGTAATAGACAGAAAATGATATCTCATTGTTTTAATTTTAGTCGTCTATTATCAAATTTGATATGTTTTCAGTATTTTTGGGGGGTTTGGGGTTTCCTATTCTATAAATTTCCTGTTCATAACTTTTGGCCATTAGTTTTTAATGTTTCTATTGTTGATTTGCAAGTACTTTATATATTTTATTTGTTTCTAATTTCAGACTGATGTAAAGGTACAGACAATCGATTAGGTTACAATGTTTGCATTTGTTAGGTAAAGTCCAAGTTGGAGTCCAGCCCTTCACAGAGAAGTGTACCACATACCCCTACAGTGTGCCCGTTAGGGGGCAGCACCACACCCCTCCCCTCCTCCTTTCTCGACTCTTCCTCCAACCTTTTGAATGTAGTTGTGGGGTTTTACCCCCTCATGGAAGAGTGTAGTTGTTCATCTATTGGCTTCATATTAGTATTAAGCAAGTTGGACATTTGCTTTTCCCTTCTGGTGATACTTTACTTAGGAAGATGCTCTCCAGATCTACCCTGTACAAAAGATGTGAAGTCTCCAACTTTTTATGGCCAAACAGTATTCCATGGTATACATATACCATAGTTTATTAATCCACTCGTGGCTGACAGGCATTTGGGTGGATTCCACATCTTGGTGATTGTGAACTGAGCTATGAAAAACATTCTAGTGTAGATGTCCTTCCTTTGTATATTTTAGATAATAGTTCCTTGTTGGTTTAAACCAGTACATATGTATTCTCTCAGATGTTGTATGTCAATATTAACTTATATCCCTGTTGGACAGAAATTCTTAATTTTGAGATAATTGAATCATTTTTTAATATTCATGCTCTTGGGATTTTATTTTGGAGTTACAAAGATAACTTTTCATATTTTCATCAAGTAGCTTTATATTTATGGTTTTAACTTTTCACATTTTGGTCGTTAATCCATCTAGGGATGGCTATTAGCCACAATTGCTGGCTACTTTTTCTTTGTCCTTTATTAAAGATTAAAATTTTCTCCATAAAAATTTTATTCTTGGTATCCTTCATTACATTTATTCACAACTACTTCACAAAATTTGATATAACATTTAAAAATTATATTTTGTGCTTGATTATTAATGATATAGAACAATGCTTCTTATTTCTAGAACTTGTGTTTCTGGCAACTCTTAGTTAGACCTACAACTTCCTTACTTTTTCTTATAGAATTGTTCTCAGCCTTAAGAACTATATAAAGCACAAAGGAGTAGGGCGCCGGCCCCATACACTGGAGGTGCTGGGTTCAAACCTGGCCCTGGCCAAAAAAGTGCAAAAACAAACAAACAAACGAACGAACAAACAAACAAAAAACTATGTAAAGCAGCTGTGGGATACCCTTGTGTTTTTCCTGATCTTAAGGGGTTAAGCCTCACTTAGCCCTGATGCAACATATACACACACTCACATTTAATACAATGATAATACAGTATTTTAGTTAGAATTTTTATAATTATAGTTACACATAAAATGGGACCATTTCTTTTTTCTTTTTCCTTAAGTATTTAAGAAATCAAGATTCTACTGGCTTCATAAAATGAGCTGAAAGGCTTTCCATGTTTTCTGAACTCTTTGTATGTAAAAATGGATTTATTATCTCTTGAAAATCTGGAGACTTCATTTGTAAAATAATATGGGCCTTGGACTTTGGGGAGGGATGGAAAGATTTTACCATTAAAATTTCTTAAAGGAAATGAATTAAAAAATTAACAAAATTTTTCTTTAATTAAGAAAAAATTTTGTCATTTTTGTATTTTTCTCAGTATTTATCCATTTCCTCTCACTTTCAAAACTTATTAGTTCACAGTTGTTCATAATACTCTTTGATTAAATTTGAAAATCTCGGTTACATCTCTAGTTATTGACTCTAGTCCATTCTATACCTTAGAGAAGCAGCGTATCTTATTTAAGAGCAGAACATTAGCTATCACATCATTCAAGTGTAACAACCTATCTAAGGCTGAAGCCTGAGACTGAGACTCCTTCCTATACTTGACCATAAAGAGTACTAATCTATTACTAAATACAGGATATCTGCTTATATTGTTATTTTCAGAACTGTTTTCATGTACGAAGCCATTTTGTCCTTCGGAATAAGATTTTAGCACAATACTTAAACAAGAGAAAAATATGAAGAAATACTAGATTACTAAGCTATTAGTGTTATAATGGTCTTAATAGGTTTCTTTACCCTCCACTTGCATATCTAAAGGCAGAAGCAATTGCTTTAAGTCCAGATAAACCAATTCCCAACCCATAACTGCACCCTGGGGATCTGGGAGGAAGGAAACAGAAAGTGATATTTAAACTAGAGAGGATCTCTGCTAGATGGATGATACTTACTGAATTCTAATTTCTGTTCGGTCCCTTGGGTATTAGATGGTAGAAAATTCGTTCTCTAGGAGGTTTGGGATAAAGCTTCTCTGAGACTTACAATAAAGGGGGAAAAAGGCTATTGAATTGAGAGGAGAGAATATTCCCCCTGGTTTTTTAAATTTAAGAATATTGAATTACCATCTCTTTTGTAGACTATAACTAAATATTTTCCATCCCTCCCTCTTATTACTTAGAAAAGGTACTTTTGGAATTAAAAATTATCTAAATGGAGTTGCATATATTCAAGTAGATAATCAGAAAATCAAATTGCCACTTCTGTAGTGTTGATGCCAGTTTTTCTTCAAGATTAAACTAAAGTTGTAGCTATTACAACCTCAATTATTAACTGTTTTAAGTAGAAATAACATAATTGTCTTCAGTATTTATTTTGAAGGTGTTAAATTATTTCAATACTTAATTGTGTACTGAAAGTATAATACAGAAGATTATTTCCTACAGATGTGATGGCTCTCCACGTGGCTACTCCAGGAGACGTCAGCCTCTTTCTGTAATCCAGTTGGCCTTGCATCCCGCAGGTGCGACACACTTCTCAAGCCGTCACGTCCACACTGTTATCCTCTATTTCAAACCTACCCTGGCTCCCCCTAGTAAAGCACATTCAGTGTAAACCTACCTGACTCAGGCCTTTCAAACCTTGATGCCACCTCTTCCCCCAAGTCTTAGGACTTCTGCATATATATCCTTGCCTCCCCAACTGCAGACGTTTCACAGCCCTTGGGCACAAGGCAGCAGGTATGACTTCGGAGTCTTCATTGTTCCCTCCCCGCTAACCTGAGAGCACTTCACCCTCCTGTCTATTTGTGAAGTCAGACCCATCCTTCTCACTCTAGTCCAGTGTTTGTTTCCTGAGTTCTCCAGCTGTCATATAGCTTTTGTTCTCTGAATGTCTGGAACACTTTCCATTAGTATCCTCCTGCTACTTAATGTAGAAAGATAATGCATACAAATTTATTTGTGAAATCAATTTACATACAAATCATGAAGTGCTATACTACGTACAAAGGAATGGAATTATTACCAATTAGCCCTTCTTTTTCCCATTCCCTTAGATCAATGGTTCTCAAACTTCCTAATGCCATGGCCCTTTAATACAGTTCCTGTGGGTTGCGACCCACAGGTTGAGAACCACTGCCTTAGAGTATAAGCCTACTGAAGACAGGGACTTTATTTAATTGTTATTTTGAATTTCCCATGGCTCATAATCTATCATTGAATAATACATGTGTAATAAATATTTATAGCTTGAGTAGTTAAAACATTGGAAAAGATGTGCTGGTCACAAGAAAGAGGAATAATAGAAACATCAGGAAGTGAGGGTAGGGCTGGGGCGACAAAGATCAACTGACCATGCGCTATGTGCCAGACACTGTTCCTCATCACAGGATTATAGCACTGAACAAAAGCAACCGAAATCCCCACCACACAGCTGACATTGCTGTGGGATAAGATACAGAGAATGTCAGCAGGTGACAAGGAACAGAGAAGAGAGGCCAGGGAGTTGAGGAGCATGTGGGTGGGGAGAGGACTGCTAAGTTAGAAGAAGAGGCCAGAGAAGGCTGATCTGAGTTTGTGACAATTAAGAATCTCAAAGAGGAAAAGAGCTCTAAGGACATGTAGGAGAAAGAAGAGCCTGTCCAACAGCAAGAACATTCATTCATTCAACACGGAGCACCTCGTATGTGCCTGGCAAGGTTCTAGACCCTGAGATACAGTGATAAAGAAGACAAAACCTCTCATCTCCTGGAGCACATCCCACGGAAAAGCAAATAAACAAGGTGAATATAGTTTAATCCCTCTCCTGCCCCAAATTACTGACCATCGACCATACATCAGACACTAGATGTGGAGGATACATAGAGAAACTAGCACTCCACGTCCTGAAAAACAATGCCAGTCTAGTGAGAGATAAAGAGGTTGGCTCTGGTTCTTCCTGCTGCTTAGAATGCCTGAGGCACCGTGTTGACAACAGGCACCAAACACCCAAACCCTCATCCTAGCAGAACCCACCAAAACGTGCTGGATCCACTCAGCTCCACTGCAGTAGCCATCACCAATCTGCACACTCGGCCCCCATCCTTTACTAGCCTCCGTAAGGCCAGAGAAACCCCGGGGAAGACAGTCCCTATAGCATGTGGCAGAGGGAGACTGTGGGCTCTAACTCTGAAATGCACCCACAAATCCATCATTTCTTAATGCCTTCACCGCTACCCCCTAATCCCAGCCACCATCAACTCACAACAGCTCCCAACAGGTCTCGCTGATTCTGCCCTTGTAGAATCATTCATTCCTAATACCGCAGATGGAGTGATCTCTCAAGATGAGTAAGGTCATTTCATTTTTCCGCTCAAAACACTGCTGTGATTTTCTATTTTACTCAGGGTAAAAGGGCAAAGCATTTACGATGACCTTCCGGGTGCTGTGTCATGGCTTCCTGTCGCTGCTCAGTCCTCCTTCCCTACTCTGTGCACCCGAGCTCCTTCCATCCTAGCACGCCCTCCCTGCACAGCCTCCGTGGAGTCACGGGGTCCGTCCCTCCGCTCGTCCGGTCCAGCTCCATCTCCCCTCCTCAGGGAGGCGATCCTGACCACCCTCTCCCACACCCCGGTCCCCTTCCCTTGCACGGCTTCTTTTTACCACTGACCACCTTCTAGCACACTAGATAGTTCACTTGCTTATTGTCGATTGTCTGTCTCCCTTTGATTAAAAGTAAGCCCAAGAGGACAGGGATCCTTGTCTGCTCGCTGGTGTACTGCAGCCCCCGAACACAGTATCCACTGAGCGGTCTCCCTGCTGGCTAGGCCTGCCCGTTTACTCACCTCTGCTCCCTCAAGGGCATTCAGGGAGCAGGGTGAAGCACACGACAGGCCCTTGATGACTGCGGAACAAATCTCTCTACTTTACTCTAGCTTTATCGAGAGTGGGGTCATGTCCCTTCTTCTTTGTATTTCTCACAATGCCTTGTTCACAGCCAACTCTCACTAAAGACTGAATGGAATGAACAAATCCCCGATTTTAGAAATAAGGACGGCACTGCAGTTCTAAGACATAAGGGTGCCTTATTTGTCCAAAGTGTCATGGCTCAGACATAGGGCATCGATCTCAACGTTTTGAGTTGCTGCATAGAGTTTCCAAAAGTCTTATGTTACTTGTTTAAAATTACTTCTAAGGCTGGGCATGGTGGCTCAGGCCTATAATCCCAGCACTCTGGGAGGCGGAGGCAGGTGGACTGCCTGAGCTCAGGAGTTTAAGACCAGTCTAAGCAAGAGTGAGACTCTAGTCTCTAAAAACTAGCTGGATGTGGTAGTAAGCACCTGTAGTCCCAGCTACTTGGGAGGCTGAGGCAAGAGGATTGCTCAAGTCCGAGTGTCTGAGTTGCAGTGAGCTATGACCGCACTCTACCTACGGCTACAGAGTGAGACTCAGTCTCAAAAAAAAAAAAAAATTTCTAAAGTGAGACATTTTTTTTTTGTTAGTAAAACATGTCCCAAATGAAAATTGCTACCTATCACAAAAGAGACTTTTTCTTTAAAATATGAGTATTTTGTAAAGGCTGTGATGCAGTAGAAGCAGAGCCAGCATCCTCCGCAGACGCTCTGCATGCAGCCCAGCAGCACTGCAGGCCACTGGCCTGAGAGCAGGGCGAGATCATCAATGCCCATCCGTGAAACGTCTTTTTCTAAAACAAATTAAAAAACGGGTAGATTATGATTGATGAAGCCAGCATTAGGATAATGTTATCAGAGATACTTTCTATTTCTGTCCTTTGGCAGAGGTCACATTATAATCATGTTAGAACTGAACACGATGGTTTATTAATGTTTCATGAGTAAGTCAGTTGCAATCAGCCTGGCTGCGTGTGGATAAAGCAAACCAATTCCTGATGTATAAACTCAGTGCATTTAGAAGCTATTGAAACCTCTACCAAAAGTCTCTATATAGCTTTTCCAGATTTTCTAATAAGATCAAATTTTATATTTCAAGCTGTTCAGTGAAACACAATTCTTGGCACTATATTTATAAAACATAAATAATTCTAACCAATGATTTCTGTTATTGTTCATAACTTCAATAACAACAGAGAATTGTTTCATTTTTAAAAATAAGAATAAGAGATTAGGTTGTAGACATGTAAGCCTGTTACGAATACATTAAATACCTGTTCAGTTGCTGGCATGCAATAATAAAACTGAGCATTTAATGATCAATATTATCATCCCTTTTTATAATGTTTTATCTTTTTTGCTCCCTTTTTTTAATGACAACCTGACAGAAGAAGGAGGGAATGCTCAAGGATTCAGGATACTAATCCATACAAAGAAAGGAAAAATTTCTTACCACTGTGAATGTCGTTTCTTTGGGATGTAAGACATTTTCATTTTATACTTTAGGCTCATTACAAAGAACTTCAAATAATGAAGATAATCTCAGTCCAAATTACAAATATACCAGAGCATGTTTCTCTAAACCTATTTCACAAAAACTAAATCGTTTATGAACTACCCAGCTGGTATAAAGTTAGAAACTTTATCATGTTACAGAACAATATAAATCATGAATGTTGTCTTAAGGGAATTCATGGAAAAATAATCACATCTATACCTTATCTTAGTGCCTAAACTTTGTATATTAGAGAAATACCTGCCCAATAAATATTCTTTCATCAAAAAAAAGGAGATATGTAGATAAACTGTTAAGTATTCTAGTTTTAACGAAGATATCTGATGTGACTTCTGCATGAGATAAGTCTGCATTTGCCAATAGTAGGGTAGAAAACTGACCAGAGCTGGAGCAAAGGATACTGTGCAAAGGGTGCTATGAAGGAGAACTTTACGTTGAAGAAATCAGCACAGCAGACACTGACAGGCGGCTGCCCAGATACCTAGCCACACTTTTTGAAATGTCTTTGCAGAACTCTGATGCTGCAGACTGTTTCCAGGGGCAGCGGTTCAGGCTTGTCCTTTAGCTCTAATTTGGAAGCAACCAAGAATGGTGGCTGAAGACACAGCGCTGTGCTGTGCTGACGTGCACGTAGCTTCCCTTTCTATTCTGTAGAGCCCTTTAAGGAAGCTCAGGGCAAGAACGAGCACTCGTCAAGCTCTGCGCCTCCTTCATGTGACCATCTACACTGGTACGCCTTCCAGGTGATGCAAAGAGCAGCCTGGGACGGTTTCATTTTCCCAATATGCAGTATTTTGCATAAAGCCTTTTGCTCCATGAAGTAAAAGTTCAGTTAGCAAGTTCGTCAGATTAATGAATTCCCATAACAGGAGTCTGGTTTATAATAGAGAGAAACTGCAGGGCTTTTCTTCTTTCATTTCTTCATGAATGCTACTTGGAACTTCCAATACAAATGTATGATTCAAGCCTGAAAATGCTTTATGATATTTACAGAGTACGTATCTCTCATACACTCAGTTGCAAAACAACTCTTCTGAGTATGTTGGGGCAAATCTTTAAGGGATAGTCACGTCACCAAACTACACGCAATCCTTACAGTTGCTAGCGCATGGCTCGGGGAACGTGTGTTTACAAGAATCCCACACAGGGAGGCTTGTCTTAAGAGAAGCACATTGTTTGGCCTTAGTTACAGCCTGCTCAGCAGCACTTTGAGATGTTAAGGACAAGACACAAAGGTCAGAGTTTTATAAACAGAAGTCACTTCTTCAAGTGGTAATGTTAGCATCTGGAGTACATTATTTGTTATATTTAATTTACGTGCAAGAGAATATGCAATTATAAATAAGTTTATTATTCAAAATTTGCATTCATATACTTTATTCTGTCCAAAAGTAAGAAGAAAAAAATCTGTTTTAGATTTAAGTTGTCTTTATAGTGTTATACCATTTTTCAGGCTATTCCTTTTAGTGAATAATCTGTTAATTCTCTAAAAACAAATGATATGATTCTCATTTGGTGAGGAGTTGGATATTTTAAATGTATTTTAAAGAACCTGTGTGCTGACCACATATATCCTGAGATAGGCCAGAGTACCACTGATGAGCAATGAATCCTAAGTCTGGGTCACAGTTAGCCATTGGGAGGCCATCCTCCCACTACTGAGTATTTGCCCAAAGAAACTGCAATCAGTGTGCTGAAGAGAAATCCACATTCCCACGTTCGCTGCAGTATTGTAAATTTACAAAAGCCAAGTTATGGCGACAACCTCAGTCTTCATCAAAGGATGAATGAATTAAAGAAAAAGTGGCATATATATGCAATGGAGCGCTCCTCAGCCTTAGGGAAACCAAAACTCTCTCATTTGTGACATAGATGAAGGACATTAGGTTAAGTACAAAAAGCCAGGGACACAGAGACAAATATCATACGATCTCACTTACATGGGGAATCTAAACAAGTACAGAGTTAGAGTAGAATGGTGGTTACCAGAGGCTGGGGCAGGGCTGGGGGAGAAGGGTAGAACAGAAGAGGGAAGACATTGGTTACTGGGTACAAAGTTACAGGAAGATAGGGAGTAAGTTCTGGTGTTCTATGGCACAGCAAAGTGACTGTAGTTAACTATTGTTAATGATAATGTGTGATGAGTGGATAAAGAAAATGTGGTATACATTTAAAGAATACAATGAAATATGTATTTTGCAGCAACTTGGATGGAACTGGAAACCATTATCCTAAGTGAAGTGGCTCAGGAATGGAAAAACAAATATAGTACCACATGTTTCTCACTTACAAGTGGGAGCTAGAAGGGGCATATAAGGTAATACCGTGGTGTAATGGGTATTGAAAATCAAGAGGGGGGACGGTAGGAAGGAAATGAGGGATAAAAATCTGCCCATCAGGTACAGTGCACACTATTTTCACACTGAGTACACTGAAATCCCTACCTTCAGTATTATACAATTCATCCATGGGACAAAAAACACTTGTAGTATAATAATACCAACAATAATATATATTTTAAAATAGCTAAAAGAAAGAATATTGAATGTTCTCACCACAAAGAAAAAATACATATCTGAGGTGATGGATATATGTTTTAGAAATTAGTATCTATGTATCAAAATATTACATTATGTATACATATATAAAATTATTATTTGTCAATTAAAAATAGGTCTGAACACAGTGGCTCATGCCTGCAATCCCAGCATTTTGAGAGGCCAAGGTGGGAGGATCACTTAAGGCCAACAGTTAGAGACCAGCCTGGGTAATACAGTGAGATCCCCTCTCTATGAAACATAAAAAAATTAGTCAGGTGTTGGGGTGAGCATCTATAGTCTTAACTACTCAAGAGGCTGAGGCAGGAGGATTTCTTCAGGAGTTAAAGGTTATAATAAGCCAGGATCATGCCACTATACTCTAGTATCAGTGATGGAGCCACACATTGTCTCAAAAAAAAAAAAACCCATAATTTTCTAATTGTTGATTTTTGAACACTCTTTGTATATTTTAGATCCTAGTCCTTTATTAGATGTATTTGAAAATATTTTTGCCTAGCATATAGCTTATCTTTAAATTTGCTTAACAGAGTATTCAAAGAAGCTTAGTTTTAATAAAATCCAGTTTATTAAAGTTTCCTTTTATAGGTTGTGCTTTTGTTGTTATAACTAAGACATCTTTGTCTAACCTAAAATCATAAAGATTTCCACCTGTATGTTTTCTTCTAGAAGTTTTATAGTTTTACTGTTAACATTTAGAACTATTACCCATATTGAGTTAATTTTTTAAAACATGGTGTGAGGTAAGGACTGAGCTCCCACCCTCTTTTTGTTATATACAACTTTTCCAGCTCCATTTGTTGAATGCCAATTTTTCTTTAAAGCCCTGCTTTGCCATGTCTCTTAGTCAAGTAAACCAATTAACAGAATAGCCAAGAAGACGGAGTAAGCTGTGGGCACGGAGGAGTAAGGAATGTGGGGACCAATTTCTATCCATGTGGATAAATTATTTTTCAGTGAAGGAACCTGGGGGCATCAGACCAATCACCTAGTCCACTACTTTCTCCTTTTGCACTCGGAAGCATCAGTGCAGATGCTTGCAAAGGAATCACCAAGGACCTTTATTTTTACCTATCTGTGACTTGGACTCATTAACAGAGCGAGCAGCTTTCACCACCAACCACCACTGACTAGTTGGTTCCTATTTCCAAACAGCACTCTGCACAGGTTGTCTCTGTTTGGAGAAGTAATAAATTTGTTACAACTGAGTATTAGTTAAAATACTGCATTACTTTTTGTTCTCTCTGAGGGAGTTATTGCAAAAACTAAAGGGAGACATTCACATACACCAAGAAATTGAACTTGGAGAGATGACTACTTCTGTAACTGTTAAAGCCAAATGTCCCTATGCCTTTCACAATGCAATTTAGTTAATTTAACCTTCTACGAGGTTACTTAAGACAAGGTGGAATAACGTATAGGAGAGGTCATTTCCCCAATTTTTTGAAACATAAATCATAGTAAAGCCTTCTCTCACCCTAAAATTTTCTTCTCAAATTTTTAGTCTTTTAGAAAGAACACAAATCCCTTTCCTAAAGTACTGATACACATCTGGGAAGGGATGCCACTGAAATAGCATACTCCGAGCTAGAAATGTGGGCTCCACTGGGTCACGGAGACAAGAGCGGCCTCCTGCCCATCCAGCCTGCGGTGCTGCACAGTCAGAAGCGGAAAAACCACCTCGCACATTTCCTGGTCCAAAATCAGTTTAATTTTCTCTAAACAACACATTAAAAAATTTGAAATGTCCAGTAAATAATAAAGATAACGACCTCATTTCTCTTTAATGCATATTTAAGGTTAGTGACTTTCAGTCTTTACCTCTGGGTGATCTGCACGAACCACATCTCTAATGCTAAAAAAAGGAAACAAGATCTCAATGGACAATCAGAAACCTAAAAGGAGAGCTTCAATAATCTCAAAGAATTTAACAGGGGAGATACTATCAGACCAGCTGGTGTACTGGAAAGGGTATAATGTAGGAGTTAAAACCTTTCTTGTATGTGAATCTGGGATGTGCCATTTATTGTCATCACTGCTATCCTTGGGTAAACGATGGAACATTTCTGGCCCTCATTTATCTGTACAGTGGGGATAAATTATAATACTAGAAAAATACAGCAAGCCCTCGCCTAATCCTTGACACACAAGAAGCACTTTCCAGCATCCACATGATCACCTCTGGTCAACACCAAGAGCAACCAAATCTCTGATACAACAGTTTCCGGATATGTTGCTCGCCCAAGTGAAGGACTCACTCAGTTTGAGGTTTGAACTTAGGAGAGAACATGCGGACTGAAATGAGATTACTCCTGATCCGTGACTTGCTCTTCCCCTCAGAGGTACTTAATGACCGACTATAGCGTGCCGGGCACAGCTCTGCTCTCCGGAGACACACAGAAGGATGCGACTGAGCGATTCTGATGTGTAGTGGGTATCCTCACGCCGATTATTACAGCCAACAGTCAAGTACACTATAATGACGGACTACCCATTCTACGAGCGGAGGGAGATTTACTCATCTACTCATTCTAAGAGTGGAGATTTTCAGAAGTATGTATTACTATGTATATACCCTTCATATTAAAAATGTACATTGGAAAAATAATATTGTTCCAGGAGATGATACGAAATGACTCCACATATGTGAAGATAATATTGTTGCGGGAGATGATATGAAATAACCCCACATATCTGAAGATAAAGTACCAATTTAACAGATTGAGAAGAGACTGTATATAAAATGCATGCGGCACATGATATTCTCTCACAGCAAGGAGAACAGGTTGAAGATTATCCAGCTGGTGCTTTTAAATACAGCTTTACCCTGTCGGCAACAACTTTCTAAAGAAAGTACATTAAAAATAAATATTTCTTAGAGACAGAAAACAGAAGAGAGCATGAGACTGACAGTGAAGTCCAAAAAAAAGTTACACAAAATCCGGGGCGAGGGGAGAAGAACCACGTGCTGTGTGATTCTATTTACGTGCAATGTGCAGAATAGGCAAAACTATCTTTAGAGAAAGTAGATGAGTGGTTGCCTCAGGCTAGCTGGGAGGCACGGGAATCGGGGAAGCTGGAGGGAGATGAGGAAAGGGATGGGATTTCTTTGTGACGTGATAAAAATGCTCTAAAATTGATGGTGGTGGTGGTTGCACAACTCTGTGACTAGAATACAACCTATTGATTTTTCTACTATAAATGAGGGAAGTGTATGCTATGTAAATTAAATCTCAATAAAGCTCTTACAAAAAAAGGGTAAGGAAATGTGAACTGTATGGCGATGTAGAGACTTTATTTGAATTCTGATTCAAATAAATAAGCTGCAAAAAAACAAAAGATAGTGATGAGACAGTTGGAAAAACTTGGGGGTAAATGAAATTGGGTAAGAATATATTTTCAGTTATTGGTTTTATTGATGTAATTCCTCAATTAAACAAGACTAGTACACTAGACAGGTAGTTTTACAAAGGGGTTCATTTTCATGTAACTATGTTGATATTAAAATCTCCTTAAATATGGTCAAAAATATATTAAAATCTGCAAAATTCTCACGTGCAAACATTGTGTTTACACATTTCTTATTTGAACACCCAGACATCTGTCACAAAGATTCAAAAGCAATGACGTTTTATACCAAGAATGTTTATCACATGGTGTTCTCTTGAAGTCAAGAATAAAGTATGTTTCCCAGCTTAAATTACCTAAGTATAAATATATTATAAATGTAATTTTTCTAGTTTTAAATATTTTATGATGAAGCAAAGTTTATATATTTAGCCAGTGGATAAAACTAAGGAATGGCATTTATTTTAAGCACTTTGAAGCATCTCGCCAACAGATGCTCATCTGATTGTCTTCTCCCAAGAGGGCAGATGTAAGTGGATTACCATCTCTTTATTAGTCTTCACGAAAGGACAATCTACTCTACAACGAGGAATGCTCTCACAAGACTACAGTAAAGTGCTTTCTTTTTTTTCTTAAATTTTTAACATTGCCTTTAAGTGACTATAATGGTTAAAAACAAAACAAAACAAACTACAGAATATGTTATCTTCTTGATGACCACTCAAGCAAAGCAAAATCGCTCTTACCATCCTGTTGATCCGAACAAAGTCTTCAGGTTTTTTTGCCCAAGGGGGAAGATCAACATCATTCACCACGACTTCATCTTCTCTGACCCCAAGATTATATCCATTGCTGTTGACAAACATCTCGGGTAGGTAGTAGAACTCTGGAATTAGTTCCTGCCAGGAATAAACATGTAGCACATTAAGCCACTTTATAAAAATTGGTTGAATAAAAGTGCTAACTTATAACTTATTAATTATAAATAAAATTAAATAATTTCTTTACTTAAAACCAATATTTTATTACTTAATTTTATTCTTCACTTAATTTTATTTTATTTAAGAGTTTCAAAAGAGAAGACATTTTCCTTGAATAATTTGTTTATGATATATATCTTAGAATGTTATCCAATTTCAATCTTATCCTGCCATGAACTAATTAAGAGAAATGGATATACAAATTAATCACAGTTCACAATAAAATCAGAAAACAAATATATGAAGCTATATCAACAAGTCTATATTACTTAGAAACATTTTCTGAATATTAATGAAGTGTGTAAATTTAAAAAGTCGCTGCCAGGATTTGTTAAGAATCATGTATCTTCTACTTTTCTTTTTGACTACACTGGCAATTATAATACATGATTTTTATAAAAATTCATATTTTAGTTTTTGACTTAACAAAATAAATTATTTGTATACCTACCACTGAACACAATCAAGGGATAAACTTGCAATCTGATGCCCAGTGGTAAACATTTAATGCATGCCCCAGAACAGTAGGTTCTTAATAAACTGGATGCAAAGATGACTCGTGTCACCTGTGTGTAAGTATTGCACAAGTGCTGGATTCAAAACAAACTTGTGCTTGATGCACAATGTCTAACAGGGTTTATGTTACTTTAGAATAAATCTGCTACCAAACTGATTTTAAGAGTCTAAAAGTTTTCATTTGTTTTAAAAGTAACTGAAAAAAGGAAAAACAAAAAAAACCCCTGCTACAGTGTTTATGTATGCCATCTTTTTTCAAACATGAAGATGAGATTGAGCCTGCAAAGTTACTTGTGTAATCTGATGCACACCGATGGCTGCAGCACCTGAAATTCAAATCTCACTAGGAACACATATGGAAAATATTAAAACCACCACATACTGAGGTCTTCAAATAAACTGGATCCTTAACGTTTTAAGAAAAGCATACACAAAATCATTCTCCTCATGGATTTTCCCACTATATTTGTTATAGCATAATTGGGTGTTTATCTTAGTATGCGTTGTGTGTATCTAATCATTATCCATTCTTACGATTATTTTGAACCATAAGAAAAATGGAATAATGTTCATTTTCTCCAGCATTACAAAACATCAACAGATTCATATAAATGAATTTTCTGGATAAATGAAGCTTAGTTTTTTTTAGGAATCAGAGTTGTTTTCCTATTTAAACCATGTACACAGAAGTCTTTCTAAAGTCCATTACATACTTCCCTAACATTTACTTATTCACATAGCAAAGGTTTTGAGTACCAGACAACACTGTAATGGATACTCAGAAAACAAAAACTGTACAAGACACGGCCTTATCGTAAAGTAATTCATAGTCTGGTCTACGTGGCAGGCACCTAACCAGATGATTATAACACAAGGTAACAGCTGTGGAAGAAGGGAACCAAGAGGAGAGAGGGGGGAACTTCGGAAAGTCAGAGGCGATGTCGCTGGAGATGGGACATGGATCATGTCTAAGACGAAGGCCGGGAGAAGGGTACCACACCCCCAGGGAGTACTATGAAGAAGTGGTGAGTGGATTGAGTGTGGGCAGAGGGAGAGGCTGTCAGGAGTAGAGCCGGATGGGAGACGAGCTGGTGGGACCAGGAAATGAAGGAGGTTTTATAAAGGCTAGCGTGTTTGGATTTTGTCATATTGGTTTGGAAATGTTAAAGCAGAGTTTCAGCATAATCAAATTTGTTCTATAAGAAGATACTGTGTGACCATGAGAGATTAGAGAGGGTAGAGAGGAAGACTGTATGTGTGTGGGGGGGAGACAGAGCCAGCAGTGAGGATGGGAGGGAAGAGAGAAGGGCAGCCCTGGAGAGTAAGGGGACAAACTGTGGGACTTTGTCAAGAGAGAGTGGTCAGCAATAGAGCTTCCAGGGTCAACAGAAAGAGGGGCCCAGGCACGTGTAGAAAGTCAGGAAATTAGACAGCTCACCCTGAGAGGCACATGTATACTAACCATGAACAATGTGTAAGACTTCAGGACCACAATGAACTGTGTGGGAAAGGAGAATTCCAGTGAAATTAATGAATTGAATGAATGTAAATTTTCAATGACCTATGAATGAATGTGAAAGGGGAAATGGGAAAGGGCCTATTATATTAAGTTTTCAGTATGTTAATATAAAACTTATAGTTTTCTTCTATCCTTACTCTCAGCATTTGCGAAAACATGGAAAATTAGTAAAAGATGAAGAGAAGGCAAAGACCAGTGGTACTTGTACGCCACCTAGTCTTTATGTGACACTGAATAGCAATACACGTAACACGCCAAAGGGTCCAAAAGGGGGAAAGGAATGTGAGTACATGCAGTTGCCTGGGTTGGAGGGTAATTTATATGTAACCAACTCACATACATCAGAGATTTCCCTTACTGCCTTTTATCAGCTACTTGTGTCCTATCTCTAAAATTAGATGACATAAGCTTCTCTTAGAACAGAAAAAGAGAAATACCTACACAGATAAAGCAAAATAGATTTATTTCTTATTTAAACACCCAAAGAGTCTTCCACCATCTTGGCATTCTGTAATGTTTTCCATATATTATTTCTTAATTTTTCCTGTGGTATAGGGTCATTTAAAATAAGACAGTTATTGTTAACTTACTACTATAACATAATTTCACTGAATGTCATTAAATTAGATTCATAAGGCATGAGAAACAGAATTTCATATTAATAAAAGTTTGGGACAATGCAAATTTTTGAGCCTTAGTTTGTGAGGTTTGTATTTTGTTGAATCCCTCATAGCTCTTGATGCTATACTTTACATGCAGCCGGTGCTCATTAAATATTAAACTACTAAAGATATTAGATGAAGTTATTTTAATATCAGTAGAAATCTTCTGGGAATATGCAGATGGTTGGAAGAATGCCTCAAGATAGGAAAAGAGTCAATGAAAACTTTATTAAATAAAAGAAAAAGATGAACTTGGAAATGAAATGTGCTCCTTTTGAGGGCCTAAAGAATGTTACCTTGTTAAGGTTATATTTAAAGGATTCAAACGTATAAAACAGCTCAATTTAAATATGGAAAAAGTTGGTTTTAAAGTTGCCAGTAGAACTGTTCCCAAACTGAAGAAATGGCAGAAGGATGACATCTTTCATTTTAATTTAGGGCCACTGGAAGGAAGAGCACTAAAAGTGGGACTCCACCAAGGAGAACAAAGCCAGGCCTAGAGACCTGCCCTGATGGATCTTCAGAATGGCAAGAACCGTACTGCTCCAGGAACGTTCCAGGAGGCTCTAATAGGGACCCATCATAGAAATAAGTGGTGTTAAGGTGCCTTCAGGTCAACCTCCTAATTAAGAAGAGTTTCGAGGCCCCCTTTCTTATCTGGTCAGTAAGAATGGTCATAAATTAGCTCCTTAAGTATGATGTTGGTGTTGAAGGGAGGAAGAAAGTCTTCCAGATTTTTCATAGTGAGAACAATCACTGAACACATTTTAAAAGCAGATAGGAAAAAATTTCTGAAGCTTATTTTCAATACCCCTAGAAGCTTCAAAATCCCAGACCTATCAGTCATCAGAACTGCCTGAACCTGAAGCCTGGAGTTGGGCACACTCTGGGGTTTTCTGAATGGGAAGGAAGAGAGTAAAATCACAAAAATCCTCTAGAGAAGTAGCTGAAATGGCAGAGTGGATGCATATTTTTGTGTCTCAATTTTATTGTTTTAAAATCATGTTTCAAATAGCAATTTATATTTTAAGTTTGTACGTAAATGAAATATTCTGATTCAATATGTACTATTATTTAAAATAGTTGCTTGCTTTAAAAACATAAAGCAAAGAGGAAGAGTGCTCCATCTCTGAAATTCAGCTGGTTGTGTGCATGAAGGCAACTACGATGCCTGCATTAGCACTCCGGACCAGCCATCAACTCAGTGTTACCGCTGCTCATTCAAACTTAAAGCAGAGGGTTACATTTATTATCCTACCTTACTATGGCTTGGCACTGTTCTGAGTGTTTTTAATATACTTTCTCATTCTTCACAAAAATGTTTGTGAGGCTGGCATTCTCACTAACCCCACTTTCTAGGCATGAAGTCTGAGGTAAAACGAGGGTAAGTTATTTGTTAACCGCTATACTGCAAACAGGTGGCAAAGCCAGGATTCAAATCCAGACACTTTAATCCAGGGTTCCGACACTACAGTCTCTATTCTGCCTTTTAAAGGGTCAACCAAGTCATTCTATGCCTTTATTTCACTTTTCTGCACAGAAACTATCATTTTCTATTTTTATTTATTTATGCTTGCATGTCCTACGATAGGGGAAATGCCCTGACAGTGGGGACCTTGTCTACCTTGCTCACTCGCCACCACTCACTTTCTAAGAAATGGTGCCTGACATATAATATGTACGCCATAAATATGTGTGGAATTAAAAATTAATCAAGTATTGCTTATTTATTATATCCTGATTGTAGGTATGAAATATTGATAAAAAATGTTGAGGGCCCTGGTTTTCAAACTTTGCTTCTGAAGCCAGAGGAACCCCAGGGCTACCAGTTGATCGCAGGTAAAGCCAAAGCAGTGAGGCCGCGTTGGGACTGTCCTTTCTCTGACAGGTATGTGCACTGAAATCCAGTAGATCTGAGTTTAAATCAGAGATGATGATGATGGTGATGATGATGATAGCAATGAACTCATAAGGTAGATGTGAAGACTAAATGGAGTAATGCTGGTAAAACAATGCATTTCATAGCTTTATACAAAATATATTTTAGCGCCATTCTATCAATTTTGTTGAGTATGCAGCTCAAAAATACTACTGCTGAGTTTACTCAGCACCAAATTGCATCCTGTAACTCACTAAAAAAGCTCTGTCATTTTAGATGTTTGCATTTGAATATTTACATAAACAATGCAGATGATGCAAGTATTTTTTATCAAATACGAGAAAAAGAAATAGCTCAGAGCACTCTGAGCTATATAAAATTTATTAGCACAGACAGACAGAGCTGGGCTTTACTCACACCCCGTGTTCATGGCAACTGTTCAAAGGTATTTTGTCCCTGACTTCCTGTCTCACTTATTATCTTCTTGTTCTGGAATTTATGATACAAAGAACAATGGATAGCCAATCAATAGCTCATGTTATTTTGAAGTACTTTCTTGGTGAACAACTTAGCCATGCCTTTTCTTTTTTCCTTAAAAACCCACTTGTAACTGCTGCTGATCAGAGTGTATATTCAGGGCAATTTGAACCCAGGTCCTTGGTGTCCACACTCAAGCTCTGGATCCAAAAAACTCTATACTGAATCATATGTTCTGAATCTTATTATTTAAGGTCCACAAATATATGGACTAATTCCAATCTTACTAGACTAATCAGATACATTTTATGTCACCTGAACTTCAGATTTTGGTTTATGTCTAAATGTGCAATCAGGTCGAATAGAATGGCATAAGCTAAACTAGAACATACACTTTTCTGAAATTGCTGACTTGTAGTGTTTCCTTTGAGATGGATGATGGTCCCTCCCATTCCACGAGCCCTGTGGCATTTCTACCTTACTGCTCCTCCCACACAGGGGTGGGATCTACTTCCCCTCTGAATACACCTGCCTGGAACACAGTAACACTGCAGGGCTTCTGGGGAACGCTGACCCCTAAGAGGCCTGGCAGCTGCTAGTTGTCCTCTGAGAACTGCAGACAGAGGCTGGATACCGGTCCCTGGGCTGTTGGGTTCTGGGCTGCAGAGCAGCAGGTGAGCCAGTGAAGGTCACCTGTCCTTACAGCTACTCCCCATTGGTCACATCGACAGAGCAGCGTTAGATTCTCATGGGAGCGGAAGCTGCACGTGGGAGGGATCTGGGTTGTGGGCGCCTTAGGAGAATCAGTCTAACGCCTGATGGTCTGAAGTGGAAACGGTAAGGAGACTGAGTCACCCTGAAACCCTCTCTCCTGTCTGCAAACTGTCCTCCATGAAACTGATCCCTGGTGCCAAAAAGGTTGGGGATGGCTGTCTTCGAAGCCACCTACTACATCACAGTGTAGCTTACTAGAGAGATCACCTGAGAGACAGACACGCCAGATAGTGCTAGCTGGTCAGCCATCTCGGAGCAAGTTCTCCAATGAGGCATGAGACAGATAAGTGAGTAAAGCTGGCCACACCGCCCCGGTGTCACGTATGGCACTGGGTGAGCCGTCCTTGTTCAGCCTTAGCTATTCTGACTATGTAATTGCCAACAAAGAAGTAGTTGTGGTTTTAAGTTGATAAGATTTGGGGTGATTCGTTTCACAGTAAGAAGTAAATAGAACAGATAAAAAAACATAAAACAGGTGGTTATTGGATTTGGGAGGAGGCAGCCAGAGGAGGCTGGAGAGGTGGTGTCTGGTAGATCAGTAAGGAATTTGTTACTGGGAGCAGGGGGGAAGCAGCCTGTGTTAAGTAGTGGGGTCAAAATTAACAAGACTATCTCCTGCAAAGATTTCAGACACATAAAGTATCTAATGAACAGATGAACTCAGAAAGAGGCTGTTTAGTTTTAAAGTGTTAGGGGACAATCTCTAGATGGCTACAGGTTCTCAAAATAAGAAACAGGTTCAGGACAAACCTTAATTCCAAGTTTCCAAATGGCCATAGGGTGAAGCTCAAATCAAGGGTATGCTTGTAACCCCCTTTGTAAGAGCTCTGTGAAATTTAAGGTAATGTTTAGACCTGCTAAGTTAAACCAAGGGATTGGGTCATTATAAATAGCATCTTCATTCACAGCCTGAAAGAGAGATACCTGTCTCAAAAGGATTGGTGAGGATGAGGATGATTTCTAATAGTGAACTATAATTTGATAGACAGAAAGGTCAGACATTTTCAAAGCTTTTGTACCAACTCGGGCAAATGGGGCCTTGGCCCCAACTTTTTATGCTCAGAAAGTATGCTGAGAAAGAGATACTTTGCTGTAAGCAAGGGCTATTTCTTATGGAAAGAAAAATGATTTTGAGGGCAAAGCTAAGGTCTCTGAGGATGTAACCAGGGGCCATTGGGAACAATGAATTAGGAAGTCTTGCCCAGATAGCAGAACTGAACCCTAATCTATGGACAGTCCCTGCCCCTGCAGTCCAGGCAACTTGTGTCTGGCTGGATTTCAGAATTGCCATGAACCGGTGACTGCTTTGTGCCTCCACCTTTCCCCCTTTCTCACCAGGCTATCCATCGAGGTTTACCTAGGCCTCTTACCGCCACGTGCTGAATGTACGTGGGACAGTTACTTTGTCTTTTTAGTTCCTAGGCCTTCAATTAGGAACTGCTGTGTTCTTATCTGTGTCTGCAGTTGACACAGATCTCAAGATACCAGTATGAGCCTGATGACACTGGGATGAGACTTGTGGGAGACAAGTTGAGTCTATTTTACATGTAGGAGGAACACGAATTTTGATAGAGGGAGGACAGGAGTAGATTATTTCCAAAATGGCCACAAAAATTCCGCCAACCTCCCCCTTTGGAAAGGTGACTTTGCTGCTCATCTCATCAGAAAGTGGAGTCCATCTCTCTTCTTCCTTAACCTGGGCTGGCCCTGTCTTGCTTTGACCCATGGAAGGCTGTAGAGGTGACACTACATGACTTCTAGGCCTAGGTGTTAAATGGCCTTGCAGCTCCCATTTTTTAAGTCATCTCACTAGCCAGCCACCATGAAAAAGAGTGTGGTGATCTTGCAAGAAAGACCACATAAAGGAAGAGTACTAGTCACCCCTCAGCTGTTCCAGCCTCCTTGTGAAG
The DNA here is from genome assembly GCA_963574655.1 of Perodicticus potto. Classification (NCBI taxonomy): domain Eukaryota; kingdom Metazoa; phylum Chordata; class Mammalia; order Primates; family Lorisidae; genus Perodicticus; species Perodicticus potto. The sequence goes on along the minus strand of CAUYRH010130377.1, from coordinate 28,740 downwards.
GTATCGGCATGCCAGTGGGAGTCACCCTGAGACCTCCAGGCCCAAACAGACCAACCCAGTTGATCCCATGTGGATTAGATGCAAACTGTCCCCAAGGCTTCAATAGCAAAACTGTGTGAAACAAGTGGTTATTATTATTTCTCTATGCCATTAAGTTTTGGGGTAGTTTGTTATAAGCGCTAAATGACCAAAGGGTAATTTGCTCAGTTACTCTAAAATAGTGGAAGTGGCTGCATATGATGACATGGCCGCGGAGAAGTGAAGCACTGAAAACGCAGCAGTGGGCTCAGGGCTGGTTCTGCTGCTTCTTCACCTGACTGAGTGTGGACTTAGGGAAGTCACTTAATGTCTACACACTTCCTTTAGAAAACAGAACTCACGACAGCTACCTCACAGGACTGTTTTGAAGACTGTATCAAATAACCAACAAAAATCATGTTTGAAAACTATTAAGCGTTATTCAGACAAATGGGTTTCTCCTATCATGTTAGTGTGGCCCCGCAGAGACACGTGCCCCTGGAGCCTGCTTGGAGTCACTGCCGTTCTGCTTACTCTCTTCTGAGCAATAGCTTTCTGTTAATAAGTTTCTCTTAAGGAAAAATTCCAAGTAGCTTAACATTTCCTAAATGAAAAACAGTACAGAGAGTCACCAAATATTATTAAAGAAATGGCAAAATGAATATTATAACAGGCATTTTGTGTTATTTTAACAGCTATACTAAAACCCCATGGTACAGTTAATAGTATTATATGTATTCTGTCAAAAATAAGAAAATATCCTCAAACACAATTTCTAATTTATAAGCTTATGACAAGTTCAAGCTGCTGAGAAATTGGACTTGAAAGTATGTCTTAGAATGATAGAAGACCACTATTAACACTATCATAATTGTATACCTAGTGCATCAAATCTGACATTTCAGTTTAATAAATTTTGCTGAGAGAGCATACCACTTTATGGCTTCCTAGTGAAATCAAATCCAACCCAGACGTTTTACTTTTCTAATGTAATTCACTGCAAGGTTTTAAAGCTGCCATCTCCTTTCTTCCTTTTTTTCCAGAAGATTGATGCCCTGGCATTCATTAATTCCACAAGAGCTCATAATGGGTCAATAAGTCAGTGGTGAGCACCTCCATTAACTGTATTAATTTACACTATGTCACCTTAATGACATTTTGTCACGGCTACCTTTTCTGACATCTACATAGCTATTCAAAAAGTAATATAACAACTTTTGAAGGCATTAAGGAGATTTAGTATAAGAACTTGAGTGAGTTGAATGTCATCATTACCCAGGCTGTAGTAGAGGAGAGAAATAAAAAATAATAATAAAGTAAAAACGAACTGATCAGACGCAACTCCGGAGACCTTTCTCCTGAAAGGTCACTTGAGCAGCAAGCCTTCTCTCCAGCTTGCGTTCATTAGCACAGGAAGTGACTGACATTAATAGAGAGAGACAGAATAAAACCATTTAATGCATTCTAGTTCTCTCTTATATGAGTATCTGACTAAGTTAGTAGATACTGCAGAGGTATTTTTCTTCTCTGGGAATGGAAACACATTTCCTTAAAAAAATAATATATGCTGTGTTTTAGCAGCTTAGGAAAAATAAATGAAAGCTTAGATTTTAACACATGGTTAGCAAAACAATTAATACTCTTAGTAACATATTCTTCCCTGCTAAGTCAGGTATTATTTCAGAGAGAAACAATGCTGTATACTTTCATCAATACATTTAATCATGCATTTAGAAAATTCTCAAGTTAGTACCAGTTATTACACAAGAAAACTTATAACATTCCTTTCATGAAGACCCTTGATTCTGATGTTAGGAAGAGAAAGATGAACATACTATTTGGTTGGCACATACACATACAACACACACATTAAATGAAAGATGACAAAGCTATAAGACTGCAAAATCATACTTATAACTTTCTGCAATTTCTAAGATCTTTTTCAAATAATAAGAAAAAGACCCAACTGAAAAATGGGCAAAGATGTGACTCACTTTAAAGGTCAATAAATACACAGAAAATGTTCATCTGCACTTAGAAAAAGGCAAAACAAAATAAAGACAACTCCATGTTTCATGTACCAGGTTACAAAAGCTTCCCTGGTTATCTCAACAGCGATGATGGGAGGAAATGGGGAAGGAGGGACCCGGGCACACTGATGTAGGGAGTCAATTACCATTTTGAGGGATGATGGTCTGGCAAAATCTTAAAAAATTAAAAATGTATATATCCTTTAACCCACCAATCCCCTTAAGAGGAACTGCCCCTTACACATATCCACAAAATGTCTGAGCAAGGATGTTCACTGCAGCCTTGTGTTTATAATATCAGAGAGAAAGAAAGACAAACTGTCCAGCAACAGGTGATTGCACAGATAAATTTCTGTGTCTGTATATAGCATGCAGCCTTTAAAAATAAAGGGCTGGGTCTACGCAGTAAGATAGTCAGCATATATGATCACACAGTATGAAAGGTTCAAGAGTGGTGGTGAGGGAGATGTGAAAATGAGAGCAATTTTGTGTAATATCTTTTTTTTTTTTTTTTGAGACAAGGTCTCTCTCTGTCCCCCCTGGGTAGAAGACCATGGTGTCATAGCTCACAGCAACCTCAAACTCTTGGGCTGAAGGGTTCCTCTTGCCTCAGCCCAAGGTGCCTGCCGTAAAACCTGGATAGTTTTTCTATTTTTTTTAGTGGAGACAGTTTTGTTCTTGTTCAGAGCTGGTCTCAAAATCCTGAGCTCAAGCAATCCACCTGCCTTGGCTCACAGAGTGCTGGGACTACAGGTGTGAGCCACTGCACCTTGTCAATTATGTGTAATGCCAAGTTAGAGAAAGGAGTGTCTCATGAACTAATTAGGTACTGGGGTAACATTCTTGTCTTTAGTATGGCTGCTTAATGACAAAACCCCCCAAAGCTCTCAACTTGGTAGTAGCCACATTGGTCTTTGTCCTTGAGGATGTGATCTCATGAGCCCAAAAGTCATAATTAGTATGACTAACATACTAAAAACAAAATGTAAATGTTTCTGCAAAGGTTCTGAATAGGAAAAGTGCTGGGAGAATGTAGAAGGAAAAGCCTGGGACAGGGCATTGGTTGTCAGAGACTGAAATGTAACTTGGTCGAGAGCATCAGTAAGGTTCTCAGGAGAGGAAGAGAAGTCTAAAGCTGTATCTACATCCTTATATTAGAACGACTGGCCAGGATGTGTGGCCATGTGAGGGTGAATCTTCAGATTAAGTTGCAAAGCCAATTTTCTTTTTCGTGATGTTGTCAAATCACAGTGAGTAGGCATTTTTGTTTGAAATAGGGTCATATAATATGGATATAGCTCAGACTTAAGATTTATATGACCTTAAATGTGATAAGGAGGCATCAATTATAGATAAGAATAGTTAATTCACAAAACATAATACAGAGTACTTTTTATGACCATGTGCTAATTCTAGAAACTATTGTTCAATGAGAGCCTACAGATTCCCATTTTCTATATTAATTATCAAAGTGTTATTAAATAAGAAACAGACTCCCTCTCTGATCTCGCTGGTGGCAAATCAGTTTAAATGATCATTTATGGAGATTTTAGGTCCAATGAAGGTATACAATTGTTAGGGAGAAAATGTAGAGCTTCAGAGATTAAAGGATGCATATTAAATTCTCTTACCTTTTTCCAAATGTGAATATGTTGTACATGTAGATTAATATTTACACATGCAAACTCTGACGGCAACAAATAAAACACACAGACGTGCCCTGCTCTCCTTGGCTCCATTTCCTTTTTTTTCTGCTTTGGAAAAGAACTGAACACAAGTTGTGTTCATCCCATTTTTACAGTTCAGTAACAATGTAATTGCCTTTATAAATGCTTTGCAATAGATAAGCATAAACATGTAAATGGCAATTTTGACTTTAACTTGGTATCTTTTGTTGGATTAAGACCCTAAATGGAATGGTATTATAACATTTTTATATTGAGTGACAGTGACAGGAAAAAAAATGTGCCTTAAAGAAATAGGGCTTAAAATAAGAAACACATGTCATAACCTGGTCATGTAATCTTATTGTTGGGGGAAAAGGACGAGAAAAATAAAAGAAGAAATATATTTTATTGCTTCAAATACAATTTTTTTCTTTCTTTTTTTAAAACAAGAGCCCATATAAATGAACAGCAAATCTCTGTATGTAACAATAGTTCAATAGTACCAACTGTAAAATCACTCTGCTCTCCGGCTGTTCCTGGATATTGTGTGTGTGTTGGTTTAATCTAATGTGTATTGTTGCATAGTATCCCCAGGCACAGTCAAGTAAAAGCTAAGGCTGTACAGAAAAGCCTACATTTTAAATGGGTCTTGTCATTAATGCTTTATTAATTGCCCCAGGCTACACAAACCCAAAGCTGGGCAAGCTATAACAATATGACACATTAAGGTCAAATCCAATTCCTGCTGTGTTTTATGGAATGGGCCAAATATTGAGTTAACAGCAGGAAAGGCAATTTAAGGGCTTTTCTTTCCATCTCCTGATTATTCCATCTCAATTAGATAGGAATTTTCTGAAATAATGAAAACACCTTCACTGATTGGTATAGAAGAATCCCGAATCATTTTCTGTGATGTTCAAAATTATTTCCTTTGAGGTTAGATGTACTGTATTATTTTAATACAATGGAACAAAAGTACAATATAAAGTGCCTTATTCACCTGCTTTTAAAAAAATCAAAATTTCAACATATTTTGAAATCCAATTACTATCAACAAATAAAAATGCCTACCTTTACATCAGAGGTATCTCTCTGACTAGTTCTCCAAGACCTTGAAACCGATGAGAAGGTTCGATCTGGATGGTCAAATTTCCCATCATTTGCATTGAGGAAGAAGGTTGTGAAAGGTTCCTAAAGTCAAAAAACCCAGAATCAGGAATCTGAATGCCCTGAACACAGCTGCTCTCATTCCTTCATAAAATACGACTAACACTGAAACCTTGAGGCGGAAGCAGTGCAGGGTCTTAGAAAGATGCCCACACCAAGGCACCAGAAGGAGCTGGCCGGGGCCTGTCTGGGCTCTGCGGCGCCTGCCTCTGTACAATCCTGGCAGGTCAGTTTGCTTCTCGGGCTTATATCTTCTGGTGTATAAAATGAGGTTCCAGTGCTCTATGATTTTCTGACAAGTGACTTGGCATTGCTGTCAATTCATAACTCAGATTTTTCTTTCTAATAATTAAGGCCATACATACTAACACTTTAGTGACTCTGTGACACTAATCACTGCAGTGTGGCAGCAGGTGGGGCTTGTCCATCTCTGATTAGGATGAAAGGCTCCTGAAGTACTAGTACCACATTATGGTTTGACGATCTTTTTAAAAATGCAAATCCCTGTTTAAAATCCTTCAATAGCTTTTTGGGAGCTCTTAGAAGAAAGCTTGAACTACTGAATTTGTGTTGCAAGAGCCCGAATGATCTGGAACCTCCTCCTCTTGTTTCTCACAGTCTAAAATCTTGCCAGGGATGCTTTCACTGCTAGTCCTTTGTGATCTTCCTTCTGCCTGGAACAAACTCACTCCTTCCCCCTACAATCCTTCCCTGTCTTAACTTCTTTTTATCCTTGAAGACCCAGCCAACATGTCGTTTTCTCCTGCAAGGCTTCCCTTGATTTACCAAGGCTCTCTAGTACGCTCAAATAGCAACCAGTATTTCCTCAAACAGCACTGAAGCACGGATTGCTCTGTTTTGTAACTGTTAACTTGTCTGTCGTCCCCACCATGAGTAGGTTCCATATCTATTTTACTCATTGTTTTATCTTCAACATTTAGAACAACTGTTAGCATGCAGAACCTGTTCAATAAATAATCTGTTGAATGAAGAAATAAAGTTAGTGCAACTGACTAGATAAACTCTAGTCCTTCCTGTATTCTGTGACTGTTACCTTAGGGTAACCGGGTATCTGTCATCTAGGGCGTGTTCTCATAGCGGGAAACCCAGGAATAACTTCATCACAATATGCTAATATGTAGCATAATTAAATTTTAGTGCTTACATTAACTATAGTTCTTGTATTGGGAGTTCTCGTATTGTTCTTATATTTTTTGTAAAAACATAAAAAAATCATTAAATTTGCTTCCAAGTTCAAAATGTTTAAGTAACATTTATTCTGACTGAGGATAGCCGAGATAGATACTTATATCCTTCTCCAGGCTTTAATTCTTCTTTCTGGAGTGTGGGAAGAATGACATATCATCCAAATCTATACCAGGTTTGAAAACGTTAAAAAATCTACATGACACCTTCCTAAACATTTTAGTCTTTGTCCTCCAACAGGTAATCTCTGTTCATTTGTTCTCTTCTGCCAGTAGCCTTAAGGGCTGGCTATCGGGAATGGTGGCAAGTGTCCCCCTTCCTCAGTGTCTTCCTGATACAGGGTGAGGGGTGGGCACATGTCATCAATTCTGTAAGTTTGTAAGGTGCTGCCAACATTTCTTGTTCAGTGTTAGATGAAGGAGTTAAGATCAAGAATGACAGAACAGTATGGGGGTAACGGGGGCATTATTGATTCACCTGAAAAGCAATATGCATCCAGGAGGCCCATATTGCTATTTAAGATTTCAAGTGATATGAGAGACAAATAGATGTCACCAAAATTAAGTTAGGGTAAAGATTATATGATGTGCTTTTTGCTAATTAATTTTCTTTGTAGAATTTATTATTAAAAATAAGGGCTGGGCACCGTGGCTGACATCTGTAATTCTAGCACCTTGGGAGGTTGGCGGGCGGGGGGCAAGAAGGGGGTAGGATTGCTCAAGTCTAGGAGTTGAAGACCAGCTTGGGCAACACAGTGATACCCTGTCTCTAAAAAAAATGCAAAAGTTGCCAGGTCTGGTGGCACATGCCTGTAGTCCCAGCCCCTTAGAAGCCTGGGCCACTGAGCCAGGAAGTCTGGACAACAAAGTGAGACAGTGTCTCAAACAACAAACAAACAAAGGTAGGATATCTGATCACTTAATTCATTAAAATGGGGATGGGGACATAAAAATTCTGGAAGTAGTAATGGTAAATTAAATGAAATATGACAGAGCTAAGTTTGAGTCTGGGTGGAACTATTTATTTATCTTGGGCAAGTTACTTAACCTTAAGTGACTGTGTCAAGTAATGGTGTCTCTTCCATTCCTTCATCTATGTAATTGGGAAAGACAATACCTTGGGGGTAATTATGGCAATTATAGACGATTAAATAAAACAACACAGAGAAAGCCTGACGTACCTTACCTGACAGAGTTATGAAAATGTCTACCAGCTGTGTGCCTTGCAGCACATGGGCACTGCTGACGAGACTCGGAGCTCCTGAGGGCTTATTAGCCTCAGTTTCCCCAGCACTGAGTGCAGCATGAGGCTTGCAGTTACTGTTTAATCAATGGTAGTTTAATACACCTGAACATACAATATACTGCTGGGAGAAGCGGCTATAAGTGGGTAAGAATAAGAGGGAGTTTAAATTTTTACTTTTTTTTTTTTTTTTGAGACAGAGTCTCACTCAGTTGCTGTGGCATCGGCCTAGCTCACAGCAACCTCAAACTATTCGGTACAAGTGATCCCCCTGCCCTCAGCCTCTGGAGTAGCTGGGACTAAAGGCACCTGACATAATGCCCAGCTAATTTTTCTGTTTTTTTTTTTTTTTTTTTTTTTTTATAGAAGAGACAGGGTCTCAGGGTCTCTTGTGAATTTGTGAGGTCAAGCGATCCTCCCACCTTAGCCTCCCAGAGTGCTGGGATTACAGTGTGAACCACTGCACGTGGCCTTCACTTTGTTACTACTAGAAGTTTGACCAAAAAGTTGTATCTTCAGATCCCACTTCTTCATTATTCTAGGATATTGCTTTAAGGCATTTAATTTTCTACATAGGTAGTAGGCAGAGATTAATTTAGAGGGATCAGACTTGTCTGTACGTTTTTAACCTATTAAACACATGTGAGTGAAGACCCATTTATACACGCAAAGCCTTACTTCTTATACCAGCCACTGAAAGCTCATCTCTACCTCAACCTAAATTACATAAAATCCTTTCTAGTTTTTAACTCTTAACGTAGATGTGCCAAAATAGCACTGATGGGCACAGTGGAAACAAATCCTAAAGTAAAGGGTTATGTTTATTTCTGATAACAAAGTTATAAATGAATCTGGTGGTACTCCAAAACAGAGAATATTGAAGAATTGCACATTTTACTGTTTTAAGTTGCTTTTTGTTTTTTAACTTTTTTATTGTTAGGGATTCATTGAGGGTACAAGAAACCAGGTTACACTGATTGCATTTGTTAGGTAAAATCCCTCTTATAATTGTGTCTTGTCGCCGAAAGGTTGTTTTAAGTAGCTTTTAAAAAATCTGATTAACAACTGTTTTAGGGTCACATACTACATTACTGACATAAATTCTCATTATTCCTGAAGGCCTCCAGCTGCTACAGTGGTAGGGTACTAATAGAAATTGATAACCTATTTGTTTATAAGTAAGCATTGATCTTTTAAGCTCTGATTACCATGGAGATTACTTTTTTCTATGTGTCTCCCTATATCTTTGAGGTGACAGTACGAGGCCTTTTGTTTTATTTGACTCATGTCTGACTAACATAAAGGATTGGGTACTATATTAACCTTAAATAACTTTTACATTTATTTGCCTAACACCTGTCAATTGAACCATTTTCTATATGTATATCGATACATTAGTTATTTTATAATTATACTATAAAAGCTTTCAGCTTGGGAGATAAGATGTACAGATGAATAATATATTAAATAGCAGTTTAAGAAATTACAATACTAGCACTCATTGTGCTATAAACATTCTTCTTGTATGATTGTTTTATTTCCTTCTCTTCTTTCCATTTAAAGGCCCCAAATGAAGCCCATGCAGGAGTAATAGGTTGTACCTTGGTTGTAATAATAGCAAGGAAAAGATGTGTATTTGAAATTGTAGGCAGCACAGTAAGACCAAAGGGAAGGGAAATAACAGTTACTGAGAACCTTTCTGTGCCAGGTGCTGTCTTATATTGGCTAGCTCCATCCTCTCTATCATTCTTCAGAGTAGGTATAATTATTGCCCTTTTATATTTGAGATTATAGCCTAAGGAATGGAGGAATCATTATGTCTAGTGGCTTTTGTCTAACTCCAGAAGTTTATTTTCTCCCATTCCTTTCAAAAGAACCCAAAAGTATTATCTAGATTAGAATCCTTTAGTTGCCCTACGGTTGAGTGCCCTGGCGTCATAGCTTATAGCAACCTCAAACTCTTGGGTTCAAGAGATCCTCTTGCCTCCTGAGTAGCTGGGACTATAGGCTCCTGCCACTACACCTGGATAGTTCTTTCCTGTTTTAGTAGAGACAGGGTCCTGCTCTTGCTCAGGCTGTTCTCAAAATCCTGAGCTCAGGTAATTCACCTATCTCTGTCTCCCAGAACTCTGGGATTATAGGCGTGAGCCATAGCAACCAGTTTATTTTAGAATCTTGGTTAAGTTTTCCTCATCTTCCTCTATGTATACATGCACTGTCCTTAAGATAAACCTGACATCAATATTTTATTCAGTAGCACTATCTTTTGGTTTTAATCATAATACTTGCAAAAGTGATTCTACTATTTTAATTTTACTACAAATATACACTTTTAAAGATACATTATGGTTTAAAGAGGCTTTAAGGTAAGCTTTCAAAACAATTTATAATTTAGACAGAAGGTTTCACATTCTAAACAACAAATTTATAAATCTTTTGTTACACATGTATTTAACTTCCTAAGAAGTGTTGATAAATACATTTTGAATACAAGGGTTGAACACACTGAACAGGTTACTGAGAGCTGAAATGGTCAGTGAGTAAGATTTAATTACTTCTGTATGATTCTTATTGGTCTAGGATGAGACTTAAAGACAATATGATCTTATACTTAGAGAACCCCGAAGACTCAACCACAAGATTCCTGGAAGTCATCAGAAAATACAGTAATGTTTCAGGATGTAAAATCAATGTCCACAAGTCAGTAGCCTTTGTATACGGCAATAACAGCCAAGATGAGAGGCTAATTAAGGACACAACTCCCTTTACCATAGCTTCAAAGAAAATGAAATACCTAGGAATATACCTAATAAAAGAGGTGACAGACATCTGTAAAGAAAATTATGAAACTCTAAGAAATGAAATAGCAGAGGATATTAACAAGTGGAAGAAAAAACCATGCTCATGGCTGGGAAGAATCAACATTGTTAAAATGTCTATACTTTCCAAAGCAATCTACCAATTCGTTGTCATCCCTATTAAAATACCAACATCATACTTTCAAGACTTGGAAAAAATGATTCTGCCTTTTGTATGGAACCAAAAAAAAATCTGTATAGCTAAGGCACTTCTTAGTAATGAAAACAAAGCCGAGGGCATCAGCATATCAGATTTTAGGCTCTGCTACAAAGGCGTAGTAGACAAGACAGAATGGTACCGGCACAAAAATAGAGACGTAGACATTTGGAATCAAATAGAAAACCAGGAGATGAAACTAACATCTTACAACCACCTAATCTTCCATAAACCAAACAAGAACATACCTTGGGGGAAAGACTCCCTTTTCAATAAATGGTGCTGGGAGAACTGGATATCCACACGTAAAAGACTGAAACAGGACCTGCACCTTTCTCCACTCACAAAAATTGATTCAAGATGGATAAAGAACTTAAATTTAAGGCACGAAACAATGAAAATCCTCAAGGAAAGCATAGGAAAAATACTGGAAGATATCAGCCTGGGGAAAGACTTCACGAAGAAGTCTGCCATGGCAATTGCAACAACACCAAAAATAAGTAAATGGGACTTAATTAAACTGAAAAGCTTCTGTACAGCTAAGGAGACAACAACCAAAGCAAATCCACAACCTACACAATGGGAAAGGATATTTGCATAATTTGAATCAGACAAAAGCTTAATAACTAGGATCTATAGAGAACTCAAATTATTTCACATGATAAAAGCCAACAATGCTCTATGTCAATGGGCAAGAGACATGAACAGAGCCCTCTCTAAAGAAGACAGATGAATGGCTAACAAACATATGAAAAAATGCTCATCATTCTGATTATTAGAGAAATGCAAATCAAAACCACCCTGAGATGCCATCTAACCCCAGGGAGAATGGCCCATACCACAAAATCTCTAAACTGTAGATGTTGGCATGTATGTGGAGAAAAGGGAACACTTTTACACTGCTGGTGGGACTGCAAACTAATATAGCCTTTTTGGAGGGAAGTATGGAGAACCCTCAAAGAACTCAAGCTAGACCTCCCATTTAATCCTGCAATCCTATTACTGGGCATCTACCCAGAAGGAAAAAAAGTCCTTTTTTCATAAAGACCCTTGCACTACACTGTTTATTGCAGCTTAATTTACAATCACCAAAATGTGGAAACAGCATAAATGCCCACCAACCCAAGAATGGATTAACAAGTTGTGGTATATGTACACTATGGAATACTATCCAGCCATTAAAAAAATGGAGACTTTATAGCCTTTGTATTAACCTGGATGGAAGTGAAACACATTATTCTTAGTAAAGCATCACAAGAATGGAGAAGCATGAATCCCATGTACTCAATTTTGATATGAGGACAATTAACGACAATTAATGACATGTGGGGGTGGGGAAAGAAAGAGCAGAGAGAAGGAGGGAGGGGGTGGGGTCTTGGTGTGGGCCACACCTTTTAGGGGCAAGACATGATTGTAAGAGGAACTTTACCTAACAAATGCAGTCAGTGTAATCTGGTTTCTTGTACCTTCAATGAACCCCCAACAATAAAATAATAATAATAATTAAAAAAATAAAATGTGAGAATTACTATTAAATTGATATTTGGTTGGGCTCAGGGTGGCCACACACACAAGCTTCTCAAATGTCCAACACAGGTATTACACTTTCTTTAAACACTACCAAACTCCTTTTTTAATTTGACATTTTGAGGGACTATTTTGATAGTTGAGAGATTGGTGATTTTAGCATTATACAAAAAGCAAGTATGTCCAGTGGACTATAAGTGTGTGAATATGCATCTCATATACTTAAATTTTAACATTTCATATAAATAATGGAGAAAACAAATAATGAAACTATCCTACAATACTAAATATGATTAGGAATTCCTCTTTCCTCCTCAAAGCCAGAGTTATTGTGGGACACTTGATGCACAAATTATTAAAATAGTAGCCCCTCAGGTTTACGTAAAGTCCAAGATACTATAATGCTTAAAAATATGAATATCTATCTCCACAATTTCTTTTCCTTCTCACCTCCATCTCCCACTACTGGAGTCTTCAATCTTCTCCACCTCTAGATAAAATTAAAGCAATTAAAGCACCCCCTTTTCCCTATTCCAACTCCATTATAAAAATCCTGAAGAAGAATTATATTACAAGGGCAGCCCCAGAAAAGCAATTCATTGTTAACTACCTTTGTAGAAGGACACTCTGAACTTATAAGTGTAAAGATAAATTGCACATAAAAATTATTTTCACATTCTTTTAAGAATCTCATCTTGGGATACCTATACATTTGAAGCAAATATTAAAAAAAAAAAAAAGATTTTATAATCTCCAAAGTGTACTCTGTCAAAAGCATATGGCCTATCTCTCTCTGAAAGTATCGTTTGTATTTTCCTTCAAGCACACAACAAAAGAAAAATATACTTTTCTGATAGCTTCTTTTTCAGTGATAACCTTAGCCGTCCTGTTTCTATTGCATGCAAATTAACAAATTTCTAAATTTCCCCTGACGTTTTAGAATATTCAATCTACAACAGCTCATTCTTACACAAATGGACTTCTCCCAAATCTCCTAAAATATGCCTCAAATTCTATAAGTTCTCCTAACATCTCTTATTGGTAAGTCATCACATTTTTAATTTTTTTTTTAAATCTCCTGTGCTATCACAGACATGGTAAGTCTAACTTTGGGCATGGGTATATATGTCCCATAAGGTCATTGCCTTGTCAGCATTTATAGAACAGTTTACATTTCTGCATTGCAAATCTTGGGCATCAAAGTAGATTTTAGGGAGGGTGGGAAGGGTGTGGCAATTGGATTTAAAGAAAACCATATGATGTATTATTTGATACAATAAGTATCCAAACAAACAGCTCAAAAGTAAATTTGAAGTACAGAGAAAATTTGGTCTTTGAATACCTATGAAATGTGTATTTCCTCATTAGCATAGTGTAAAAAAAGAGAAACCTTTATGACAACAATAAGTATTAAATAAAATTATTGCACTGTGAACATTTCAAAATTATGAGTGTTTTATGTTAATTAGCTAGTAAAGAGGTTAAATACAATGTAAAAATGTAATTTATCCACCTGTTTTTGGAATGGAAATTCACTTATACATTTAGGTAAATATATATCTAGGTCTGACAAATTTCATCGCTGGAATTATGTTTTCATACTGAAAAAAATTGTGTTTGATCTGTAAAAACATGGTCCCTGATTCACTGTAAAAACCAAAATGGTGAGCAGAAGAGGTGAGCATTGAGGTAACTTGTTAGGGTCACCTATATGATAGGAAATTTTTACAAGTTGCTTTTCAAGGAGACTGATTGCTGAACTAGACTGTTAAGATTGATGTAGTGCTGTTGTTCTGTGAGCCCCTGAAATTTCACATTTTACTTCCATATATTTCTCTCAAGATATGCTATGATATTTAAACAAAATTGCTGTCCAGGGATATTGTTTTACCTCAGAAAAATAAAATATAATACTTTTATACAGTACCTTTATGCCAAAGTGGCCATTAAAAAAATGTATCCCTCATGTCACCATGAACAGAATTGTTTCCTCTTCTTATATCAATAAACAGAATATTTTCCTCTTTAATTTCAATTTTTATCAGCTATATAACATTGCAAAACCAGGCATAAAAATCTAAATCGGCATTGTTTTTATTGCCATAATATGTATTTTATTAATTTTAGAAGATAAATTTTTATCGGGTTATAACATATAATTGAAGTGAATACCATATTTAAATTTCAGAGGTAAGTTAGATGTGCTGCTGTCATCATTCATTCATGTTTTCTTTACTCATTCAGCAAATATTTATGGAATATTTCTGTGCCAGGCACCATGCCAGGTACTTAAAAATAGGATACAGTCAACCCCAGTTCTTGTGAGGTTTATAATTCAATATCATTATGCTTAAGAATCTCATAGTAAATATGAAAAAGGCTTTCCATATTGGGGATGACCTCTAGAAGAAATTGAAAGCCAATTTCAATCGTGTTTGCAAGTGCTTAGGCCTTATCTCATGCAGATTTGCAGAGTTAAGCTTCCTTCTTAGACCAACTAAGTATATTCTTCAAATGGAAATAATAATTTTGTAACAGATATCTCAAGACAATGTTTCCCTGACATTAACACTTTTCGTTTTCTTTTGGAAAATGCTGAAATAAAAATGAGGATAGGCAGTTGAAATGCAAGAGAAAATAATGTGGTCATTTCCAATTATTATAATTCTAATTTAAAAGTTCACCATTCCCAAATATTTTTATTTTAGCACTAGGATCACTGTCTTTGTAAGGATACTCAAAGATTGTGTTTGATGGAAAATGAGAAATCAACTCATGAAGAAGCCCTCAATATGTTTAATACAAAGGTCTATAAATAACATGGTACTTATGCCTATATTTGTGCAAATTCTGATATTGTTAATAAGTACAAAAAAAGTTAGGTTCATTTTGTCATTTATAATTATTTTGAAGTAAAATTTTCCAGCTGATTAGTATAATGACTCTGAAAACAAAGATAAATCCAAGATGGATAAATACCCAAAAGTGAAAGTTCATTCACTGGAGAAATTATTAGATTATTTATAGAAGAGGAGGAAGTAATACATATTATATATTTAAATCTATTTATAAACAAAATTCCAAATTTGCATGCTTTTAATGTAAGACTATAAAATACAAATAAGATGTTTTAGTAATCACCATGTTATCAGATGAAATTTGAAGTTATATCAAATTTGATATGATATTAAATATTAAATTTGATATTATTTTTAAGGTTTTTGAGAATTTATTTCATGTTGTTTATTATGACAAAGATTCTCTCTTAACTATACAATACTCAGGCTCTCCTGATCTCTTTTCCAATTAGGGCTGACCTTTGAATTTCTGTATTTGTCTTCATATTATCCAATTTTAATGAGATACCATCTACATCCCTTCAGGAACCTTTGGTACCTGATCACCCACAATGCCTGATGGGATTCTTGATCTGCAGCCATTTCCCAGATAATGTGTGATCATGTGGCCTGACTCCAGCAAGAATCCTTTCAGGTCAGTTTAGCAAGTGTGGCATCCCCCATCCTGATATTTCTTCTTAGTGATTTTCTATCCACTAACCCCAACCCTGCTCCATGAATATAAATTCTTGCGTGTGCATATTGAGTCTAAAGTTGAGTTCAATCTTTCTTCCCCACTGGGAAAGCCCTTTGCAGTGGTCCCTATAGAGACTGAGATAGTGTCCTTGAATGAAATCTTTCTTATCATCCTTAACAAACATCATAAGTATTTTTTCTTTAGCAGTTGCTGTTACAGTTCCAAATAAAATTGCACAAACAAACCTAAAAATCTTTCTCAACTATATTTCTCAATAAATTAAAGCTTTACAGACAGTAATGCTCTCTACTGAAATAATTTTTTTCAAAAAGTTATTATTCACATAGCTGTATTTCTGGATATATTCAAGGCTCATTAAATGCATTTTACAATAATTTTATTTCAAATGTGATAATGATGTATAGAGAAACAGGAAAGCAGTTGAGATCCTAAATAACTTTCATAATATTTCTTTTATAAATCTTTTTCTCTATTCTTGAATATTGGCCAAAATATCATGTTTTCTTTTGAAAGAGCAATACAGAACATTATTAATCACATACTTACAAAAATATTCATACATATAATATTCTATCTTTAGAAAAAAACAGAGCAGTAATTGCCAAAGATTAGAAATGACAGGAGGGTAGACATATTGCGTATTTTCCTTAGATTTTGTTTATAGTTATTCATTATTTTGGATGCTGTTTTAAGTGGCATTCACATTCTAATGTCTGCTTACTGCAGACATAGGATTCATAGGTCAATTTATACTTATGTATTAACATTTTATCAAGTGACTTTGCTAACTATACTTGTTAATTGTAATAGTAAATAGAATGTATTGACTTTTCTATATACACAGCTATGTGAGCTGTGAGTAAATATAGTTTTACCTTTTTATTGAATTTTTTAATTTGAGGTGGAGGATGGGGTGGGGAATTTGTCTTTTGTACCTATATTGTTCAGACTCGTAGTACAATATTGACTACCAGTGTTGAGAATGAACATCCTTCTCCTGCTTCCAAATTTACTTGAAATAACTAAAATTGTTAACAATAGATTATAATAAGATGTTAATTTTTATAGATGCCCTTAATATGATTAAGGAGGTACCATTCTACGTATAGTTTGCTAAGGGTTTTTGCCAAGAAGGCATAACATCTTATCAAAATTATTTTTTGTCTATTGAGATACACATTTGTGCTTATTCTCTTAATATAGTGGCTTACAATGATTTACTTCCTAATGTTAATTCAACCTTACATTACTGGAATAAACTTAACATGATCATAACATACTAATATTTTTATTATATTTCTGTACCCCCCAAATATCTTGCTTAGTCTTTGTGTATTTAAATTTACAAGAATCCCTGATGAAATATTATTATAGCTTCTCTTGAAACTTTCAAAGGCCTGAGATAAGGTATCCATTGAAGTATATCTTTTTCTTTTCTTACCTTATTGTGTTGTCTAGGATTTGGACAAAACACAAATGAGGTGATGAGTGTAATTAATCATCACCTTAAAGTGATATGTGAAAGAAATTAGGGTTCTTTGGCAGCATGTAAAGAGACCCTTTTCTTCAGTCAGGGAGCAGAAAAATGTAAAACTTAACTATGATGGTGTCCTCGCTCTAAAAATGTTTATATTCAAAATTCAAACAACTGTGATCTGCCTAGGTTGGAGCCCTTTTCAAGAAGGGACAACGATACTGGGGATTCGGGCATCTAGATAGATGTATTTGAATACTTGATAATTCTAGATTCCTTTGAACTTTGTGGCTTCACTTTCATCTCTTGAGGGTTAGCCCTCTAGCTTTCTCTGAGTATGATGGAGAAGTCTCTGACTTGAATAACATGGCTATCCTGGAAACTAATGCTATCTATCCTCCTGGTAACCAAACCAACATCAGAATCAAGTATATCCCAGGAAGGGAAATCAGAATACAACCAGACTTGCACCAGCCATTGATATGCTGTCTGTATTTGTAAGGAGCTGCAGGACCTAGCAGGCGTATGCAGTGAGGATCTAGATGGATAGCATGCATGCTCCTTGTTTCTACATGTTCTGCACTAAGAGTGGACTATGCAACACAAAGTTAGATAAAAAAGGATTAGAAGTATGGGAACACTTTTCTTTCTGTAGGATTTAACAGCTAAGCAAGACTCTGGGAGACCATGTTAAAATGTTGCTCATTCTTGGATTTTTGAGAAAGGCAAAGAACATGTGAGTGAAGTGAATATACAAGAACTGCCTTTTCAGGATATAAAAGGAAAATAAATCTACATACTTAGTATAGAAAGCAGTGATACTCTTCACCTCTCTTTATTCAATGGAAGGAATGAGGGAAAAGAAAAATAAAATGCTTTAAAGGGAAGTGGCTATTTCCTGTTATCCAGCACTGACAGCAGATGAAGCTAACATAAAACCAGGCTCCAGGGAGGCACCTGTCGCTCAAAGGGGTAGAGCTCCAGCCCCATATGCCGGAGGTGGTGGGTTCAAACCCAGCCCTGGCCAAAAACTGCAAAAAAAAAAAAAAAAAAAAAAAAAAAGATAGGCTCCTAATAGCAAAGGAGATGATAGGATCCTCAAGCAATAAAGCCCAACTAGTGGCAATTAACCACAGTAACACGACATTTGTAACAAACAGAAAAACTGTATTTTCATCCCAGGAGTTCTAAGCTGCAGTGAGGTACAGAGATGGCCAATGGAACATGATATACCTCGATGTGAGATGATCAGGTAGCCCACTACACCTGGATCCATAGAATCACAATATACCAATGGTGAATTATAAGGATGCTGAGAAAAGAGTGTCCTAATACAAGTTGTAATCTCTTGTTCAGTTCCTAGAATTGATGTTGTTATCAGACCCAGAGTCTATTGACTGTAGAAAAAGTTAGTCCAATAGGATTAATCCTGAATTGGCCAAGAATACAGATATCTAAATGATTTCCCCAGCCTTCCAAATAAACCTATCTCTATATGCTAAGGTAACAAAGCACAGAAAAAAGAGCAACGTCAGATATTTTGAGGACACAGAATCTGCATTATTAACATCAGGACACTTGACGTGTTATTATGACTCCCATGTTAGGATGAGGAGAACTGTGGTTCATAGTGGCAGGAGAGGATATGCAGGTAGGTAATTAATGAAGTATCGGCCAAATCTGGGTCAATGGTCAAAACAGCAATGATTTTTTCCATCCTTGATTATATATTTGAATGTTTACATTTAGTTGTTGGCAGAAAAAACTATATTAATTTCTTGGCCTATGATATAAAAAGTGTTGTGGTAAGAAGGACTCTAGAATTTTCTTCCCCCAATCTAGTCAAAATAGTAAATAAAAACAGATTTGTGATTCTTTCTTACAAAAACTGTACTATCATCTGTGCTCTGGTGAGCTGTTCAGTTCTGTCCTGTCACCCTCATTCTCCCAGCCCTTTCTCCCCAAAGTTTACTGAAAGATCACCTCATGATTGAGACAGACTAATAAGATTAATGTTTATTGACCAATACTCTGTGTATGAAAGAATCACATTGGGACTACAAAATATCCCACTGAAGCTCAGATATACCTCTTTTTGGAGGGCAGGGGAATGTGGAGTACAGGTAATTATGTTTAGGGGCAATAAATGGTTGCCAGGGAGGATGACTGGTTGGGGGGACAGATCAACTTGTAACCAATTCACTTTGCATATTACCTTAACCCGAGAGATATGTGATCTGTTTAAAATAATTTAGGCCAAGTCTGTTTGCATTCTGATATCCCTTCCTGGGATATACCAAGATAACTGAAAAAGGAAGAGAATCAACTGCCCCCTTTGATCTTTTGATCAGTTCAGTCTGATATATGCTGATAAAGAGAAATCCTTTCTAATGGACGGTTAATTTCTAAAGACATAAATTCAAAATATTCTTTATTACTAGTCATATTTTGAAGTGAGATTCCTAAGGTCCTCCACTGCCAAAGGATGACTGACAGCTGCCTCTTTTATTTATAATTATTCTCAAAAGGACTTTCTTTTATCAAGGAAAACTTTCCATGTGCCGTTCTTCATCTCAAATTGCTTTTCTTATTCTCTTCTGAGGCTCCATTTTAAGATATGGTGGAAAATATGACTTTGTTTCACACATCTCTTATTATTCTCTTTTCAGTTTTTATTTTATTTTATTTTACTTTTATATTCTTCTCTATGTTTCTGGTTGGATATTTTCATTGTACCTGAATTTGAGTTTATAATTCTATACTCTGGTCTCCTACTATATCTATATAATAAATACTTAATTTTAAAAAGTATAGTTTTTTCTCTTCTTCAATGTCAATTTTTATTACATGATGTTAATAATTAAAGGTCTCCATTGAATTTATTTATATTTCCTCTCCTTATCTCATTACTCTTTCTATATTTTATTATTTTTGTGGTTATCTTCAAGTTCTTCTCTGTTAACTCCGACATCTGGATTATCAGTGCACTGTTTCAATTTTCTTTAAATCTTCACTGGATTGTCAATTATCTTTTAATATCTACTATTTATATCTTCTTTTGTTCATTATAGTGTATGCTTATATGCCACATACTACTGGTGCTAAAGGTCCTCCTTACAACTAGTTGAATGCTAGTATCATTGGAAAAGACTTCATACCTTTTGGATGTAACCTTTCCTAGGGTTTGGTTTGTTCCGGCTTTTGATTGTAATCCTGGCAGAAATCCTCCTCCAGTATCTTTGAAGATACGATTTTCAGAGATTTTTAACTTAGCTTGTCAGTGTCTAATCTCAAAGAAGTTTAACATATGACCTATATCCTCTGGGAAAGACCTCTTCCTAGCATAGCTTATTTCCCAAGCACTGCAATACAGTAAAATTTTTTATTTGCCTTTTCGTTTCAGTCCTGAAGCCTCCCATGTCACCCAGGTAGTCAGCAAATATTCAAAAGAGCCAAATTTGCATGAAACAGAAAATATCATAAAAATCATTATGGTGTGTCTACTCACACATTCATCAAATCTATATAACTCTTCTTTTTCTTCATAGAGTCATCCTACTTATAACAAAAGTATTTTTCATTATTTTTGCCCACCCAGTACAAGGCTTGGCAATTAGCAATGAGATAAATGAATTTCAACTTAAGCTAGTTCAGGTTATTCTTTCTGTAGCATGTTAATATACTCTCCTGGCTTTTACAGATTTCCAGAGATTTTTTCATATTGGATTTTGAAATGTTCAATTGTTGCAGCAGAAACTTTAAAATTTTATTCATTTATTTTAGTTGTCATTGTAGCATAATTGATAATGTACTCTGCCTACCATATTCTACTGGCAATGAATTCTACCTATTTGCTATGTTATTACTTTTATGCCTGATTTTAACTTTTGCTACTTGTGCATAGATTATTTTGAATCTCAGTACAAATGAATTTCTCAACATTGGGGTAAATTTTTCAGAAGTCAATAGGTTGTATGTTTCAATAGAAATAAAGCCATATACATATTTTCAACATAAACGAGAGTCTTAAGAAAGATGGAAGCACCAATAAAAGCGGGCAAGACCCAAGATGAAAAGAGCCTTACTAACCTTCATAGTCTAGAAATAGCTTGACATTAAAACAGCAATCATAATTATTGAAGAGTGCATGATTAATGTCATGGTTTATTTTTCTTGCTGTTATATTGTTTATATAAAATAAAACTCATACATTTTTATTATAAATTTACTTGGGTTACATATATTCAGTGCAGAACTAGAACATGCCTATCAATCTAGAAACTTTCCTAGTGTCTTTTCTAACAAAGTCTCCATAAATACAATGGCAACCGGTGTTCTGATTTTATCAACAAAGAGATATTTCAGCAAGGATAAACCTTTTTAAAGGAATTAAACCAATTTTTACTTCCAGTAATAACTGAGTAAGCTTCTTGCCAATTTATTTCCTCAAAATAATAGTTGTAAATCTGGAAAGGAAAACTTAGAACAACTAATAAATTATTCACAAAATTCTAGAGAGAAGAAAACATTTTGCAAAAGAAAATGACATTGGATGATTACTCTTTAACATGGCTTCTATTTTAATAGTCTCCATCTGTACCATAAAGGTCAGACAAAGCTCTGATAAAAAAACAAAACAAAAAACTTGTTGTGTTTTTGACCTGAAACACTAGAAAAGAGTGTTTGAGGTGAGCAATCATTAATAATGAAGAGAGAATTCTTTTCATTGAGAATTCTAGAAAAGAGAAAGCTTAAAGCAATATGTTTCAAATTCTATGCATTAATTTCCAATTCTTTTGCTGTAATTTCTGAATCTCACATGTTTGGGTTCAAGTCAGTCCTTAGACAATGAAGTTAAGGATAAAAGAACTGAACTGAGAGGTCACTGGCTGCCCAAGGCAAAGTACCTGCAGTCTGAGTCAAGGCGAGTTAACTGCTATTTCAATATCAATTTAAAAAAATTCAGCAAATACAACAACATTCAGAAAATACACAAGATAATTTTCGAGATGGCTAGGATATATTCCAAAATATCTTGACATAAAAAAATTTAAAGACGGATAATCCATTTTCGAGAGAAGGAACAAGAGACATCTTAAAATGACTTAGTTGTTGGGGTTAGAAGACAAGGATTTTAACACATCTATTATAAGGAAGCTCAATTAAATAAAAGGTAATATAATCACAATTAGTGAAATGACAGAACATTTCAACAGTATAATAAAAATTCTAAAGCGTAGAGGACTGGACACCATGCTTGCAAAGGATAGTTACTGATTCTTATCACATTAAAAGGAAACAGTCTCCTGGCAAACCTAGAGACATTTCCTGACTTGGGGGCAATCCCCCAAGTAACTCAGTGTTCCAGAATGAGATAAGGTTGGTCACTCACTAGTAAGCATGTGTTAAACAGTGATGCTTAGTAGTTCTTCATGAGGGTTGTGGGGAAAGAACACGTGAGGAGAGCAGGTGGCAATCCTTACATATGCGGCCCTCATCTGCACCTGTTTGTCAATTACCTTAACTCTCCACACCTGTTGTGCAGAGCCTTAGTAACTAGCCCTTGCGGAGGGGGCTTGGGGCTACCCTGCAACTAAGGTTAGTCCCCCTCCCACAAGCTTGTACTTCTAATCCGTGTCACGCCTGGTTCCTTCCTGTGGCGACTGAGACCAGGCCATAAGGGCCCCGACACTAAAGCATATTTTCTTGTTCCAAATTTTGAAGAAAAGCTTTCAACATTTCTGCCATTAAGTATGATTAACTGTGGATTTGTCACATATGGTATTTATTATGTTAAGTGTAATATACCAGACATAGAAATACAAATGCCACGCATTCATTTATAACTGGAATTAAAAAGAAAAAGTTAAACTCATTGAAATAGCAATAGAATGGTTTCAAAAACTTAACAATTTCCTATTTTATCTAATGGAAATAACTTGCTAAAACACTATAAACTTATTTTAATAATGATTTCTAGTTTGTTGAGGAATCTTAATTTTTTATTTTTTATTTTTTTCGTAGAGACAGAGTCTCACTTTATCGCCCTCGGTAGAGTGCCCTGGTGTCACACAGCTCACAGCAACCTCCAAGTCCTGGGCTTAGGTGATTGTCTTGCCTCAGCCTCCCAAGTAGCTGGGACTACAGGTGCTCGCCACAAGGCCTGGTTATTTTTCTGTTTTGCAGTTCCGCTGAGGCCGGGTTTGAACCCGCCACCTTCGGAACATGGGGCCAGCGCCCTAATTGATGAGCCACAGGCGCCACCCTTAAATTTTTTTATAAACTCCATTATATAAGAAAAAACCTATTATCACCCTAAATTTTCCCCAGTAGTAAAATAGAATTATATAGAAAATTGCCAAACTAATAGCAGCATATCTCAGCAGTTATAATCTAAATTTAAAAAATGAGAGTAGACAGGATTTGTTTTAAAAGAAAATACTTTGAACAAACTACTTTTTAATTATTTTGTAGCTCTCAAAATAGCCACATTTAAGGTGTCTACATGGAGATGGTTTTCTTCAAACACTCTTGACTTCTTAAATTACCACTTGTTTTCCAAACAGAGGTGGATGACTGAGCCAATAATAACTGTTTGCAAATCAAAGATCATGAGTGTAAATAAAATAGTACACATTTTCCCATCTGCTCTGAGGTCATATGATTATGAGGTAGCCTTTAGGGTAATCAATATCAGGACCCTAATCTTTGCTTAATTGACCAATTCTCCAGGTTAGGCAGGATGAAGAAGAAATCACCATGAGTATCTTGGCTCTCATATTAAGTCATGTCTCTTATTCTAGCTTTTATCTGTGATGAAATTATTTTTTCCATGTTTCATCTATTAGCTGATTTCTTGCGTCTAATTTTCCATTGCAGATATGTAAAAGGAATGCTATTTATTGTGCATTCTCAAAACTTTGTGTACTTCTTTCCATAATGAATTAAAAAAAATTAATACATAATTGATTACGATAATATTATGATGATGCCCAATATTATATAACCTAGTTAATTTTGAATTTTGATAAATGGGACTTTCTTGTTATAATTTTGTGCCATATAATAGGTAGGAAATCTACTTTAAAAAGCTAAAAGATTGTATTTCTTACATAAATTTTAATTTAAATACATGTTATTTAAATACATGTTTGTTATTTAGACACATTAAGTTACCTCTAGCTGATTGGAGATTTTAAAAAATATTAAGTTCATTATATAAAA
The DNA here is from genome assembly GCA_963574655.1 of Perodicticus potto. Lineage (NCBI taxonomy): Eukaryota > Metazoa > Chordata > Mammalia > Primates > Lorisidae > Perodicticus > Perodicticus potto. Next base: position 4,615 of record CAUYRH010130377.1, on the reverse strand, counting down.
AATAGAGGAAGTTACATGTTAGTACATTTCACTCTATATTTGTGGATATAATTTACAAGATTAGAAAAAAATTAATGAATCCATATTATCTCCTAAAGCTTATTTTCTAATTGGTACATCTCTCTTTTTTTAAACAAGGTCCTATAATGTCTCTGGTATGACTTTTGCTTATACATTCATGTTAATAGCTTGCTCAAAAATTCATTTTTAGGTAGGAAAAAAATCCCATCACAATTTATACTAAGAATTTTATCCATTTATCAAAAATGTCCTAAGGTATGACATGGCATAGCTATTTTCACAGAAAATGTCCATGGAAAAGATATTCTTTGACATGTATAGATTGTGGTATTGATGGCAAAGGATAAATTCACTGAGCAAGTATAGAGTTAGATTTTCAATTTTTAAAATTTGGGGATAGGTACATATACAGTATATAAATATATACACATACACACATGTATCTTTTTGCTAGACTGAGCTCTAGAAGATAGTGATACGTAATCAGAGGCACATGTTTATGTATGTAAAGAGAAGAACAATCTATTGGGAAGTTAATTACTCATTTCCTTTTTCTTTGGAAGTTTTAAAGATTTCAGGATGTTATGTGGGTACGTATGCTTTGTTTACATAGTTTGCTTTTGTAAATTTTGATGTTAAACTAACAGGAAATGTATTGAATGTTACAAAACAGGCAGTTGAATCACTCAGCGAGATAGCCCCTCTTTTCAGAACTATGAAGAATGTGAAGATGAGTACGATCTGTTGATTTACCACTATGTCCCAGAAACTAATGCTGCTTACAAGTTTGTGAGAACTTCTTCCATACCAACACAGTGTGATACTTGGATAGCTAGACATGATTTAAAAATATATATACATATTGATGAAGCCCTTATTGTTTTCACTGGCATCAAATATATTTTATTTATTATAGACTTTATGCATTTTCACTGTATAGACATGAAAGAAAATTGCATACCAACCCAGAGAGTTGCTTTGAATAAGTTGATTAATGTCTTTGGAGAGACTGCTAAAATAGGATCAACAGAGCATTAAATATGAATATGTATATATATGATGTACATATATAATATATCTCAGGATGTAATCATCTATATGTATGTGTATGTATATATACATGTCTCACAAGACAACTGCCCCTGTGTTGCTTTAGAGTAAATAATGACAGTACTTCAGAGAAGAATTGCAAGAATTTCATACTCAATAAAAGGAAAAAATTGCCTTTGGCTACTTGGCATTCCCCAACTCTGAAAACCAGTTCTATTTTCCCATGAGAAAACAAAGAGAGTAAAGAAGAATGCCCCTAAATTTCAAATTTTGAAAATAGACTGAGAATTAGTAAGGCAAAAATTCTAGTGAGGGGCTTGACATGAATAGCAGTTTTTAAAAGTACAAATTGCCCTATCTCCCTTGGTTCTTTAAAACATGGACCCCAATGCTCTATCTCCGCACTCTCTTTTCTGAAGGCTAGTTTGTGCATTTATAAACATCCTAAAACTTTCCGAAAGACCTAGACCTGACCTAGTCCTCACCATCTGAATAGTAAAACATGCCAACTATGTGTCCCCTTAATTCAGATGAGGCAATGTAATTAAAATGAGTCACACTTTGGGAAACACAGAAAGACACCTTTTCTTGAAATTTAGGTACTGTGCTATTTCTGGTAGATTCCAGTGGTCTAATTTATTCAAATGTCCAACAATAACCCAGCAGGGATGGTGCCTGGGGTCCTATCATGAATTTTCTGTGTCTCAAACCACCTTCTTGAAATAAAAAAAGTTACAGAATTTTTTTCTGTGGCCTTCTTAGTCCTTCAATACAACTAAAGAAAAATATTTAGTTTCTCCAAGCATCTCAGTATGGAAATAAAACTCACCTACCCATTATAAGCATCCTACCTCCCTGTGGAGAAGGAGACTATGATCAATTTATATAGAAATGTCAGCATAAGAAAGCCAAAGAGTTAGACAATCAAAAGTGTAGCAAAAGAACACTGTAAACTCTTTCTGTTCTAGATGTCCATATATGTATATATAAAATTATTTAATACATAACTTATATCTACATATAATATGCAAAATAAGTACTAAATATGTAACTACAATTTCTAGAGACACATATTTTAATCCATTGTAAATCTATCTCCCCAAATGTCAACTACTGATTTTTCTTTGAAGGGACTCAACAAATAATAATACTGAGACTAATGGGCACTGCTTAAAATATAACACGGCTGACACACACACACACAAAAAAAATAAATAAAGAGATTCTCAAGACCACAAAGAAAGAAAATGTATTGGTGCCTGCTTTCAATTACTGTACCATCAAGCCTTCATTTCTTTGGAAGAGCCTATTATTTTTCAAAATAATGCAAAGTCTCAGCAGGTGCCATCCTAGCGGGCTGTGAATACTGTACCACCGCCTAACTCCAGTGATTATTTGGCCCAGTCAGACTCTCTGCGTACTCTGCACAAAGTCACCATTCATCACATCACTTCAGGGGGTTGTTGGATCTTATTGTTTGGATCGTGACACTCATTACGAGGAACTAAATCTTTCATTACACACTTTATCAAAATCCTTAAGTAGTACGCTTTTTGAAAGAGAACAAGCAGAATTAGTTTCCCACTGGGATCTCTAAGGAAAATACAAAAGAAATAAGGAAAGGAAAGAATAAAATTAAAAGATTTCAAATATTCATGTTGTTTGTCATCAAATACTGACAGCTCTTCTTTCACCCAAACATCTATGAGATTAGCAAAAGTACACGATATTTAAGAATAAGAGATCAACTCATTTTTTAACAATAGTATAGCTCTGAAAATTCGCTTCTTCAAAATACTATCTTACCTACAATCAAATAATACCTATTACATTTTGTCGGTTTTTAACAGATAAGTGTTTTGAGGAAATAAGTAATGATGTAATAATTGCCATCTACAGCTATAGCTTCTGTAATGACTATTTTTCTGTTACTGTGTCTTTTGGTAAATACAATCTTTTCATAACCCTATTTAAGCTATGAGAGCATAAATAAATTTATTGTAAACACTAGATAAACTAATTTACTAGGGAATATTGGAAATTCTCTGTTCTCATAAGAAATCTCAGAGATTACTTCTTATTTTTTGATCACGTCCATCAGGTCTTCTAGCTTAATACTTTCATAGCCAAGGGCGTCACCAGTGGCTCAAGGAGTAGTGCGCAGGCCACATATACTACCGGTGACAGTTTCTGGCTTGGCCCTGGCCAAAAACTGCAGAAAACAAAACAAAACAAAACAAAAAATAAAAACCTTTCATAGCCAACCATATGGGGCTCCGTGCTACTCATGTTTTTTCTTTTCTTTTTTGGTAATAAATCCAAGATTTTCTTCAATGAAGTATAAATCCGAAGAAATTTGGAAGTTCTGAGAGAGGGAATGTATAATACATACTAAACGTGTTCACAGGTAAGAGAAAACAACTTACATTACAAAGAATGGTTTAAAAGTTAAGAGGATCATTTGCTCTGTACATGACCAGGGCTATCAAAAGACCCTGCAGAACGTCCACTTACCATGAGCTCTCTCTTTCTCTCAGAGTGGGTTTCTTGCTTTTCCTTCAGTTAACTTACGGTCACATCATATAGTAAGCTGGACTCAGTGAGGCTAAAGGCCTTAATCGTGAAGCCCCAGCCCACACACCATGTTAAGTAAAGTCATGGAACTGGACCACGGCCTGTTAGGAACTGGAGTGGAAGGGAGCAATATTTCATCTGTATTTACTGCCAAACCCAACCACTCCTGTCATCACCTGAGCCTGCCTTCTGTCATATCTGCAGCCCCCTTAGATTCTCATAGGAGCGAGAACCATACTGTAAATTGTGCATGGGAGCTTACTAGGCTATCTGCTCCTTCCCAGAATCTAATGCCTGATGATCAGAGGTCGAGCCGAGGCAGTGATGACAGAGCTGGCGAGCAGCTGCAAACACAGATTATCAAAGTAGAGAGGCTGGACTGTACGGAAACCCGAACACACCAATTACTCGCAGATTCATATCAAAACCATCCCCCACAGTAAGTGAAAGCCTGTATTCCACGTGACTGGCCCCTGGTTCCACAAGGTTGTGGCCACTGTCTAACCCAGCTCTTCATTTGGGGACCATCTGCGGGTGCTGTTTCTTCGTCGTGTGGACAACCTTTATAACCCACCCTCATTTATGACTTCTTCCTCGTGTGAACATTCTGCTGAAGGCTGTTTTTCCTAAACTTCAACTTCTAGAGTTGCCTTGGCTCTCTTTTCATCAATACTCTCGAAGCTTTTATGAAATAATGTGTTTATAAATTATAGATCGTTGCTTATTTTCAGAAGGAAAAGAGAAAAGATTAAAATCAAATAACCTATAAAAGATAATACGTCTGAGATCGAACTGTAATTTGAATATGTAAGTTCACCCGGGTATGATATGAGAGGGGTGTATGTGTGTGTGTGTGTGTGTGTGTGTGAGAGAGAGAGAGAGAGAGAGAGAGAAAGAGAGAGAGAGAGAGAGAGAGAGAGAGAGAGAGAGAGAGAGAGAGAGAGAGAGTGTGAGGGCTAGAGTGAGTGCG
>CAUYRH010130375.1:0-10947 GCA_963574655.1 Perodicticus potto | reverse complement strand
AGTCTCCTGCCTCTGTCTCCCAAGTAGCTGGGACTACAGGTGCCCGCCACAACGCCCGGCCATTTTTTGGTTGCAGCCGTCATTGTTGTTTGGCGGGCCCAGGCTGGATTCGAACCTGCCAGCTCAGGTGTACGTGGCTGGTGCCTTAGCCCGTTGAGCCACAGGCGCCGAGCTGCATTTTATAGTTTTATTTAAACACAACTAAAATGTACACAAGAGCTGCCTATTCATTTTCTTCACTGGCATTGGAATTGGTGACTCTGAGGGCCAGCTGGGCTGCTCTTTCCACAATGGCTTCGTGTTTCTTAGAGAAAATGTGAGCAATGTCTACATAGTAAGATTTGTTGCACATCAGCAGTACTTCCAGCTCCTTGACTTTGTGGACGAGGAACTTCTGGAAACCACTGGACAGTGTATTCTTTTTTTTTTTTGAGACAGAGTCTCACTATGTTGCCATCAGTAGAGTGCTGTGGAGTCACAGCTCACAGCAACCTCAAACTCTAGGCTTAAGTGATTCTCTTGCCTCAGCCTCCCAAGTAGCTGGGACTATAGGCGCCCAGCACAATGCATGGCTATTTTTTTGTTGCAGTTGTCATTGTTGTTTAGCAGGCCCAGGTGGGGTTTGAATCCGCCAGCCTAGGTATATGTGGCCGGTGCCGTAACCACTGAGCTACGGGTGCTGAGCTTATGCTTTGTTTTCTTCTTGCTCCCGTAACCATGCTGGGCATCAAGATCTGGCTCTTGAATATTCCCTAAACCCTGTTATCAATACCTCTGGATTCCCATCAGTTACGCTAGATTTTGACATATTAGTCCGACTGGTGTTGGATAAACTCCTTGATCCTCTTTTTGACGATTTTCAACTTCACCTTCATTGTGGTCTGAGGGTGGCCACAATCACAAATAGGAAATGCCTGTCACCTCTGTAGGCAGTGCTAAGAAAGAGAGCTACAGTTTATCTTTAAAATGAGGCATATAAAATTATATTTACAGTGTGATCCCACTTATTTGTCAAATACACAACACACACACACACTTATAAGTACTTATCAAGACTATTCAAGAGTAATTTTCTTTGGGTGATTTTAATTTTTTAAGTATTTTCTATAGTTTTAAAATTCCCTACAATTAAGATATATTGTTTTTAAAATGGTGGTGCTTATTGAAAAACAATAACGAAAATATATTAAAAGTCAGTCATCAGATACCATTCTGTATTCATCACTTATACAGATTTAAAATACTATGAGCATAAAACAACCTCAGCCAAACCTTGCAGACTTTTAATGAAGGGTATTTCTGATATAATCTACTGACCCCATAGACTTACAGTTGGTGGGCTTCATCAGTGCCTTTTAGTCACCTAAGTTATTTGACACATGACATTGTCACCACTAACTTCACGTGAAAATTCTGATTTAGCCCAGTGCATTAACTGCTACTAATCTTACTGGTGACAAGAAGCTCCCGATAAGGAATGGGCTGAAGAGGTGAAAATGAGGGCAAGTTTTGGGATCTAAGTTCACTGAATCCATTTTCTTTGAAGGGCTGGATATCTGATCTGATGTCGTTTGCTTCGGATCTTTGAACAAATCATTACACAGGTATGTGTGGGGGGGAAGGAGTTAAGTCTAGAAGCAGCGCTTGATTTAGGATTTGTTTTGGAATCACTTATCTGCTGGGTTGCTGACAGCAATAAACATTTTCTAAATACCTAAAGGAATGAAAGTAGGTTGTCATCCAGCAAGAAGGAAAAACTTGGTTATTCTCTATATTCAGTCAAATGAATGTTTCAGTTAAAAAAAAAAAACCAGATAAAAGCTACCTTTCAATTTTCCATGCATCTGCTGCTGGTGTGTGGTCCCCTCTGATGTCCAAGATGGCCTATGGAAGATACTCATTTTGTAAAATGAAGTTCAAAAAGGCAATGATAGTATCGGTGTGGACCAAACATACAATAACTCTTGCAAATGGATTGTCAATAGACATTGACATACATTCCCCTTTTGGCCAGGAAGGGATAGAGTTATTCTCAAGGTTAAGTAAAGGTCATCTGTCTCTGCCATACTGACACTCAGCGGTGATGGAAAAGCAGCACCTGAAGTTGGGTGCCTGGAGATTTCACTTAAGAGACAAACATCCCAAGCTGTGGATTCACTCAGGTCATCTCCGTTAGTTTTCCCATAATTGTAAGATCTAAGTAGCCAAGTGAAACGCCAGATTCATCATTGATAGAATCTGTCCCAGGTGACAGTCCTTTAATTTGTGTGCCTCCATGGCCAGAGGCCATTATTTCTAATTGCCTTTTCATCCCCAGCAGTTCATCGATCTTTCAAAGTCACAAATTTAATCTTCACATTAGATGATGACAAGGGGGAACTTGAGCTGAAGTACCTATCAGACTAGTTTCATAAACTTCAGTAACTTCAGGAAGAAAAGATCCTAAAAGACCTATCAAAATTTGAAAGTAGAAAGCAAAATATGATGGCTTTCTAGGAACTGAAGGGTTTTGTTAAAGGCTCTCCATATGGGTAATTCTAAATATCTGGGTCCTTATACTATTTATCTCCTCAACATGTGAAAGAAAGGTTATACATCTCTTTTGTATAGCGACAAAGACAATTTAATTACAACACTTTTGATGATTCCTGATATGTTAGGTAGGCACTGGGAATCCAAGATGAATCCGGCAAGTCCCTGTACAGACAAGTAAAACGGCCATCGCTTCTGGGTGTGTCCGGGAGGGTGCACTTGGAGTGACAGCGAAGTCCCCTTGGGGTGATGGTGGGGGCCAGGGAACAAGCAGGGAGAAGAGCTGAGACCCAAGGACCAGGCACTGTGACTTCCAGAGGCTTCACACACTGCACCTGATTGGACCCTCAGGATGATTGAGGTGGATACCTCTGTCTCACAGGTGAGGAAACAGATTTAGGGGTGAGCTTTCCCATGGCCCAAATAGGAGGTGAAGCAAGGACTTGAGGACCAGTGTCCAGAGCTGCTCTGATCCAAGGCTCAAACTCCTAACCTCACATGCTCTGTCCCCAGGAGAGGGGCAAAATCACAAAGGACACCTGTGAGTCAGTCCTGCCAAGCCAGGGTGATGGGGCAGTGGGAGAAAGAAGAAAGTGTATTTCTCCCAACACACGTTGCTGCATGAAGTTCCCTGTCACCCAACTAGCCGGGACTGAAAGCCCTGAACTGAGAAACTTTGGGCGGGAGGGGTGTTTCCTTTTTTCATGGCGTAGAAACCCACTTACTTTCTTGCCTACACTGACAGCTTGGCAGCCCCATTTGTTGAGCTAACTTTGTAGGTGTGGTATAAACCCTGTCTCCTGTTGACTTGGCACAGGTACAGTGGTTTCTCCTCTCTTAGATTCTTCTCAAAGCGGTTGTGAAGAGGAGTGAAAGAGCAGTTTACAATTCGAGCTTCAAAGATAAGGCAGCCCAGTAGCACCAAGGCCTCTGCCTGTCTGTCTATTTACCCGTCTTTTACAGCCAGGGCACAGCAGAACGGAACTCTGGATGGACGGGCCCTTAGATGTCCTTTCCACCATGCCCAGTCTCTCCATTTGGAATGCTTATTCATTCGACAGGTTTTTTATTGAGTGCTGTCCTGTATACCCGGTACTGACTAGGCCTTGGGTAAAGGTGACACAACACACAGGGTCCCTGGCCTGGTACAGCTAGCAGAAAGGGGTAAATGTGGAATGACAGCCGTGAGTGCTGCTTTGGAGAAAGGAAGAATGTGCCTAAGGGATCGAGGCAGCCCTGAAGGGAGAGGGGAAAGGGTGGAGGAGGAATAGTGTTCAAGACAGAAGAAACAGCAGGCACAGGCTTTGAAGTTGGAGGGAGCAAGGCCTTCTGATGACTGGACGGAGGTCAGTGTGGCGGGTTCCAGCCCCCAGCCCAGCATAGGAAGCCCTTCCAAGTCTCCTGTATTGGGGGCATTTAGACAAGAGGCTGGAGTTATGCTGCTGAGAACAATTACAGAGACCCACATGCATAGATGAAGAACCCTCAGCATATTTGTAAGTATCATAGGATGACAGAGAAGTGATAAGGAGCAGCCACGTGTCAGGGAAGGAAGGGGCCTCACTCTGAGAAATCGTTAGGCAATCTTGTCATTGTACAAACAGCATCGAGTGCATGTCCGCAACCCTGGATGCCGGCTGCAAGCCTAGGCTGTCTGGTGTGGCCTGTGGCTCCTGGGCACAGCACCGTATACAGCATGCTATTGTATGGAATACTGTAGGCAAGGGCAAGACAATGGAAAATATTTGTGTCTAAACCAGAAAAGGTACAGTAAAAAATACAGTATAAAAAAATAAAAAATGGTATGTTTGTGCAGGGCACTTACCATGAAGGGAGCTGGGAGGACTGGAAGTGGCTCTGAGTGAGTCAGTGGGGGTTGGTGAATCAATGTGAAGACTGAGGACAGCGCTGTGCACTCCTGTGGGCTTTAGCAATGCTGGACACTCAGGCTACACTAACTTTCAAAAACAATTGTCCTTTATTCAATGATAACTTAACCTTAGCTTCCTGTAACTTTTTTACTTTCTTTATTAATTTTTTTTGAAACAGAGTCTCACTTTGCCACCCTGGGTAGAGTGCTGTGGCGTCACAGCTCACAGAAACCTCCAACTTTTGGGCTCAAGTGATTCTCTTGCCTCAGCCTCCCTAGAAGCTGGGACTACAGGTACTTGGCACAACACCCGGCTACTTTTAGAGATGAGGTCTCACTGTGGCTCAGGCTGGTCTTGAACCCGTGAGCTTCGGCAATCCACCTGCCTCGGCCTCCCAAGTGCTAGGATTATAGGCGTGAGCCACCATGCATGGCCAAATGAAAAAACTGTCTGAGACCTAATTACATTAAGGATCTTGACATGAGGAAATGACCCTGGATTCTCCAGGTGAACCCTAATCCAATCAGAAGTGTCTTGATAGCAGAGAAGTGGGGAGATTTGGTATATACTGACCAGGAGAAGGCCACGGGACCAGTGAAGGAGACACTGGGGTGATATGGCCAAGGAGTGCAGCCACCGGAGACTGGACAAGGCCAGGGAGACAATTCTCCCTCTCCAGCTCAGCATCTCAGACTTCTGCCTCCAGAACCAGGAGTCTGTTGTTCTAAGCCACTCGGTTTGAGGTGATTTGTTACTGCAGACCTGAGAAACAAATACCGTGATGGACATGAGTTGGCAGGAGGTGAGCACAGGTTCCAGGGTGTGACCACTACGAGGAAAAGCCTGGGTTGTGGTAAGGACTGCCAGGACGCCAGGGCTGATGGAGGAACAGGCTCAGTTTTAAGTGTCTCCTACACTTCATGCTTCCCAGTGGTCTAGGAAGTGGGTATTGTTTTACTGAGGCTCAGAGAGCTAGCAGAATCTGCCAGAAGTCACACAGGCAGGAAGTAGTAGAGCTAGGACTTGAACTCCAGATTTATTGATGCCAAAAGCCTATCCTCTTTTTTTTTTTTTTTTTTTTTTGTAGAGACAGAGTCTCACTTTGTCGCCCTTGGTAGAGTGCCATGGCGTCACACAGCTCACAGCAACCTCCAACTCCTGGGCTTAGGCGATTCTCCTGCCTCAGCCTCCCGAGTAGCTGGGACTACAGGCGCCCGCCACAATGCCCGGGTTTGAACACACAACCTTCGGTATGTGGGGCCAGCACCCTACTTGCTGAGCCACAGGCGCCGCCCAAAGCCTATCCTCCTTTTACTTTGCTCCCCGGTGGTTGAATTTTTAATGCATATTTATTCACTATTTAAATAAAAATATGGAGCCTCATTAGTATTCAAATTCACACCATTCCTTCACTTACTTTATTAGCAGAAATGGGACAAGTGGTGATTATTGAACTACTTTCTGGCATCTTGCTCACTCTCTGCTGCTCTATCTTGGCTACCAGGTGTCTAATTGAAAACGGGGAGCTATTCAGAGGAAGATGGGGAAAAGAAACACAGAGATGCCATAATCTCTGCCACAGGGTGGGTAGCGGGTGCCCAACCCACCAGTGATGCCTGGGGGTGCTGAGACTGGCACACAGGGTCAGAGGTAGCCCTCAGGCTGGGCGCCTTGAATAGGGTAGTCGGCTGGGTGCCTGTGGGCACGGAGCTCTAAGTCTGGGGAGTTGGGGCATTGGTGAAGGAGGGAAGGGAGGAGGTGGAACCCTGGGCCAAGTGGGGTTGGAAAAGGCACAAAGGAAGTAACGGCAAACACCAGGGATTAAAAACTGATGTTCTGGCTCGGCGCCTGTGGCTCAACGGGCTAAGGTGCCAGCCACAGTACACCTGGGCTGGCAGGTTCAAATCCAGCCCAGGCCCACCAAACAATAATGGTGGCTGCAGCCAAAAAATGGCTGGGCGTTGTGGCGGGCACCTGTAGTCCCAACTACTTGGGAGGTAGAGGCAGGAGACTCACTCGAGCCCAGGAATTGGAGGTTGCTGTGAGCTGTGATGCCACAGCACTCTATCCAGGGTGACAGCTTGAGGCTTTGTCTCAAAACAAAACAAAACAAAAAACTGGTGTTCTCTCCCATTTTCTTGGATAGAATAAGCATAAACAATCCGAGGGAAGGTAAGGAAGCTTTGTAATAAATGATTCTGAAATTTTTGTCAACAATGGACAGTGGTAAATCAAAGTACAGTGTATTTAGTCAGACTTGGGAAAATGGAACATTGACTTTTCATATGCTCCATCTGAGTTTGAGGAAAAATTCATGAGAGTACAAGGGTAATCCTCATTACTGGTGAGTCACAGGGTGTTAATTGATAGAGCCCTGGTGTTACATATTATGTCTTTTTTTTTTTTTTTTTTAAGAGACAGTCTCATTTTGTCATCCTCGGTAGAGTGTCATGGCATCACAGATCACAGGAACCTCAAACTCTTGGGCTTAAGCCATTGTCTTGCCTCAGCCTCCTGAGTAGCTGGGACTACAGGAGCCTGTCACAATGCCCGGCTATTTTTTGGTTGCAGTTGTTTAGCTGTCCTGGACCAGGTTCGAACCCGCCATACTCGGTGTATGTGGCTGGTGCCGTAACCACTGTGCTACGGGCACCGAGCCACCAAAGATGTTTTATGCACTGATTGTTAAGAATAGAAGAAAACAGGAGACAGCCTGAGTAGCCATTGTAGAGGACTCATCTTTCTCGTGTTTCTGCTTCAGCACTGGAAACACTTCTGTGTTCTTGTGGCAGTAGTGGCAGGCTGCCTCTGCCTTCTGTCTCCTCCGTACTCTTCACACTCCTGGGCAAGGCGTGACTTACCTGATGGGAAGAAACAGGCCCAGGGAGCCTGCACAGGTGTTGTATGGCACCTGCCTCGCCCTCACAGATCCTGAGCATGCAAGCTGGTTGAGCCACGTCTCATCTCTAGGTCTGTGGGCCCACCCTTTGTCACATGTCCCTAGGTCTAGATTTACGAAAGAGAGACTGCCTGATGCTGTCTTCAGGTCTATACAGCATTTGGAAATCTGGCTCCATCAGTAATAAGCTGGACACTGTATATATATATATTTTTTTTTGGAGACAAGAGTCCCACTAAGTCACCCTCAGTAGAGTACCATGGCGTCACAGCTCACAGCAACCTCAAACTCTTGGGCTTAAGTGATTCTCTTGCCTCAGCCTCCCGAGTAGCTGGGACTACAGGCACCCACCATAACGTCTGGCTATGGACACTGTGTTTTAATTCTTGCTAGATTCTTAAGTCCTTCACAGAAAGGTAGGTGAAGAGAGAGTGACCGAACTTCTCCCATGACTTGCCAACCCATGGTGCATTAAGTGAGAACAGTGAAATGAGGTGGCATTTGAAACCAAAGTGTCACTGGGAGAGATGTTCCTCCTGAAGCAGCCGCAGCAGCTGAGACAGGCTGACTCACAGCTACTTCTAATAAGCCAGACCCACGTAAACAGGCTTTATGATGCCACTGCCGCTCTGCGACAATGGTGCCGTGGGAGTGTGACATCTGAGTCACTGTGAGGCTCTGGCTGGCATTTTCCAGGCCACGTGGCCCCTCTGTGTCTGTAACCTACACAAGCAGAGATCGCACATGCTGGATTTGCAGAAGTAGTCTGAGATGTATATTGAATTGCTGGGCAATTATTTTCCCTGAATAGTGTGTAATCCTTGGTCCACAGATGCACTTGTTCAAGAATTGTGACTGTATTTTATATAATGCCGTCATTACTGACCCTGGGACTCCCTTGGTCCCTGAGATTTCCATAGCATCTCTGACCTCTGGGATGTATGTAGTGCTGAGGCACAGAAAGGGAAGAGCCTCTGTTCCTGGTCATGGGTCCTCACAGGTAATCACCGAGTTATCCATGGTTCTTGTCTACACAGCCCCGTTCAGATTTGGTGATAATCTTCAAGTGCTGTTCTTTGGGAAATAAACTCTTTAGGTTAAGCCATTGATATTTTAGGATTGTTACCACAGTATGACTTAAACCAGGGGTCCTCAAACTACGGCCCGCGGGCCACATGAGTTGGTGTGAATTGTATTTGTTCCCGTTTTGTTTTTTACTTCAAAATAAGATATGGGCAGTGTCCATAGGAATTTGTTCATATTTTTTTCTTTAAACTATAATCCGGCCCTCCAACAGTCTGAGGGACAGTGAATTGGTCCCCTGTTTAAAAAGTTTGAGGACGTCTGACTTAAACCGTCCTGATTAGAAAAGGTAGAATAATTTTCCTCCCACCTCTAAATAGTAAGCAGCACCACAGTTAAACCAATTGTGTTAAAATGAGTGAGTGAGAACATGACAACTGCTACGGCCAGTGAGACAAATTGGGAAGAATTTCTTATTTCTCTCCCTTCTTCTGCCTCTCTCTCTTTACATTCCAGCAAGTCTGTACTCTGGCCGTTGGCTGCCAAGTCCGTGTTGTACAATGTCCCGGGTCCTGCGACAATCGCTATAGAAGTTGATCTACAGCATGGAGCTGTTAATGTGATATTCTTTTGTATCCTACGGATGCTTTGAAAAGTGGGAAACACAAGAAATTTTGGGTTGGATCAATTCACTTAAGGAATGGCACCCATTCTATTTTTTTTTTCTACCCATTCTAATGATAGCCCAGCTAACAGCTTCTTGAGGAAACCCAAGTATCTATCTGAGTGATCTTTTTTTTTTTGAGACAGAGCCTCAAGCCTGCCCTGGGTAGAGTGTCGTGGCATCACAGCTCACAGCAACCTCCAACTCCTGGGCTCAAGTGATTCTCCTGCCTCCATCTCCCAAGTAGCTGGTACTACAGGCGCCTGCCACAACACCTGGCTATTTTTTGGTTGCAGCCATCACTGTTGTTTGGTGGGCCCGGGCTGGATTCGAACCAGCCAGCTCAGGTGTATGTGGCTGGCACCTTAGCTGCTTGAGCCACAGGCAGCAAGCCAATGTTTTGCCTTTTTTTTTTGCAGTTTTAGCCGGGGCCGGGCTTGAACCCGCCACCCCCCCGTATATGGGGCCGGCACCCTACTCCTTGAGGTACAGGTGCCACCTGATCCTTTTTTTTTTTTTCTAATTAAATCATAGCTGTGTACATTAGTGCAATTATGGGGTACAATGTACTGGTTTTATATACCTGATTAATCCTTTTGACTAGAATAGGGCAGGTCAAGAAAGTTAGGAAGACCCAAATTTTGGATTCAAATTGCTGGCGTTTCATCAGGTGATTTTGTGTTTGGACTTTTATTTTTCTCTGGAAGCTTAATGACTGCAGCAGGTTTTGTTAAAATTTGGAACAATTTTTTTAATTACTGATAATTTCTACTTGAGAGCGCTTTATGCTTTTGTTTGGGCTTACTGCAAAGCACAGTGTTTTTCAAACTTTTTCTTAAATTATGACAAGCATTATACATCAAAGCCTCATAACTGAAGCACAAATTTTACAAAATAAAAGCATCTTAGCTGGAGTTCCCCTGAAAGCAAAGCTGTGACAAAAGCCTGTGGGTAGGCAATTTAAAGGGGAAAGTGATTGTGGGGAGCAGGAGTAGCAGAAGCAGGAAAATGGCACAGAGAAACCCACACAGGCATGTGACTGAGCTCACCATTGTCATGGCAACCGCAGCTCAACCTCACAGGGCATTCTGAACAGCTCACAGAATGGAGCACAGAACAGCCTCCTTGGGCTAGAGGGAGGTATGTTTATTCACTGGTGCCTGTCCCATGTTGGACTCCAGGCTGGTCCTACCCACGTGAACCCCCTCCTTCTAAGGGGTACTACAAGTGGCAGGCACCTGCTGGATCTGGTCTAAATTTGCATGGAGCTATTTGGGGCACTAGCATGTGGAGCGAGAGGTGAACAGAGGTCTGAGGGGGCCACGAGAGGTGTTCAATCTAAAATATTTGTTCTAAGTATAATGCACTCTGACATATTCTGTTCTACTATAGTTTATCTCTCTCACACACACTGGCTAGTTGAGGCCCACTAATCAGTGGTTCTCAAAATCTTGGGGCTGGATACGCTATACCAGGGGGTCTTTGAGGTAAAAACCATTTTCATGATACCGTTGTTTTTTACATTCTCATTCTCTCATGAGTATGCAGTGGAAGGTTCCAGAGTTTGTGTATGTGTGACTAACAGGGTGAATTCAGAAGCAGATAAGAGAACCTACCTGTGTTCCATTAAGCCAGACATTAAAGAGGCTTGCAAAAGATGTAAACAACTCTATTTGTCTTTATTTTGTTTTGGAAAATAGTTATTTTTCATAAAATACATATTTGTGTTAATTTCTTTCTTTCTTTTTTTTTTTTTGAGACAGAGCCTCAAGCTATCACCCTGGATAGAGTGCTGTTGCATCCCAGTTCACAGCAATCTCCAATTCCTGGGCTCAAGCGAGTCTCCTGCCTCCGCCTCCCATGTAGCTGGGACTACAGGCGCCCGCCACAACGCCCAACCATTTTTTGGTTGCAGTTGTCATTGTTGTTTGGCGGTCCGGGCTGGATTCGAAACTGCC
>CAUYRH010130373.1:0-16720 GCA_963574655.1 Perodicticus potto | reverse complement strand
TTTTGGAGTTTCTTTGATCAAAGTTTTGATATTATGGCTTGGTGCTTGTGGCTCAATGGGCTAAGGCACCAGCCGCGTACACCTGAGCTGTCAGGTTCGAATCCAGCCCGGGCCCACCAACAACAATGACGGCTGCAACCAAAAAATGGCCGGGTGTTGTGGCGGGCGCCTATAGTCCCAGCTACTTGGGAGGCGGAGGCAGGAGACTTGCTTGAGCCCAGGAATTGGAGGTTGCTGTGAGCTGTGATGCCACAGCACTCTATCCAGGGTGACAACTTAAGGCTCTGTCTCAAAAAAAAAAAATGCTGAATCCTAAACCAGCTAAGAAGTAACATGCTTGTGCTGCAGAAGTCCTGAAAATGATCAGGAATTGGCAGCACAGCTTTTACCCACCCAGGCAGGAGATGAGAAGATTCTTCTCTGAAGTATATAGCAAGCGCTAAAGAAAAAGTGACATGGGGGTTCTCAGGGCAGCGCCTGTGACTCAGTGAGTAGGGCACTGGCCCCATATATCGAGGATGGCGGGTTCAAATCCAGCTCCAGCCAAAACACAACAACAACAACAAAAATAATGACATGGGGGTTCTCTTACAGCCATATCATTTTACAGATGTCAGAGTTAAAAGCACAAAAGAGCAAAAACAAAAGTCTCAGTGCTTACACTGGACAAAATACCTTGGAAAAGTCTGTGAACCTGACTTCCACAAATCCTTCTGTCCTGCTGCATCCCTCATACCAAACTGCAAATTAGAGAAGTACTTTAAGGATTAGGTCTGGTTAGTAGCTGTGTGGGTACTAATTTAGATAATTTTTTTTTTTTTTGGAGACAGAGTCTCACTTTGTCACCTTGGGTAGACTGCCATAGTGTCATCATAGCTCACAGCAACTTCAAACTCCTGGGCTTGCCTCAGCTTCCCAAATAGCTGGGACTACAGGCGCTGGCCACAATGTCTGGCTAGTTTTTCTATTGTTAGTAGAGATAGGATCTCAATCTTTCTCAGGCTGGTCTTGAACTCCTAAACTCAAACAATCCACCCACCTAACCCTCCCAAAGACCTTACAGGTGTGAGCCACTGCTCCTGGACAGATAAGTATTTTGAGGCTTTCCATGCCTTTTGGAAAATAATGAAGAGTTTAAACCATTTCTCATTATCTGTAGTCCTAGAAACACAGATCTGGTCATAATCTCTGAGGTCTTCACTAAAGTCCTTGCCTCCCCACATAGAAGTGTCTAAAAAGATAAACTTGTAAACATTTTATTCCCTCTAAAGGTATCCTTTAGAAGCGTATTTTAATATTTTCATTACCCTTCCAGTAAAAAACGTTGACTAGCATTCTAAAGAATATAACATAACATTAGCGAAAAGCTATACAATTTCATTATTAAATATTTGGCACAAATACCTTTTACTTATGAACGATTAAAAACATATGTCTGTTAGTAATAAAAAAGGAATTTCAGATCTGGAGGGATAGTCTTTAAAGAGCAACTAAGCCAATTTCAGAGAGGAAACATGCTTATAGAAAAAAAGTGATTTGCTCAAGGTCACACAGTTGGTTTATCTCAGAACAAGATTTTAAATTCTCTGCACTTGAATTTCCAGTATTGTGATCTTTCTACCAGCAACATTCTCTGCTACTACATATAATGCCTCACCAAATCAGCAATGCATCAATTAGACATGTGGGAAAGGTGTTATGTTATGTTCAAATCCAATGAGGTCATTAGAATTTGGGTCCTTTGGAGTAAAATTACCAGTCCTACCTGACAACTAAGCTTGCTAGGAGACTGCTCTGTTGGACTCCTGCTCCAACAGGTATCTTACACTATCTCACTTTTTAGGACCAAATATGCCTTAAGCCCAACAAAATACTATCTTTGAGGCCGGGTGCGGAGGCTCAGACCTGTAATCCCAGCACTTGGGAGGCCAAGGTGGGTGGATTGCCTGAGCTCACAGGTTCCAGACGTGCCTGAGCAAAAGCGAGACCTCATCTTTAGAAAAAATAGTCAGCCAGCTACTCGGTAGGCTGAGGCGAATCGCCTAAGCCCAAGAGCTGGAGGTTGCTGTGAGCTGTGACGCCAAAGCACTCTACTGAGGGCAACAAAGTGAAACTCTGTCTCAAAAAAGGAAAAAAATACTATCTTTGAAATCAAGCAAATATTTCATACCCAATCTCTCTCAGAAGGAGAAAAAACATTGTCCTTTCTCTTAGAATCATTACAAAAGTATGAAAAGGTTTTTTCTTCTTTTTTTGAGACAGAGTTTCATTATATGGCCCTCGGTAGAGTGCATGGCATCATAGCTCACAGCAACCTTCAACTCTTGGGCTTAATTCTCTTGCCTCAGCCTCCCAAGTAGCTGGGACTACAGGCGCCTACCACAATGCCCAGCTATTTTTGTTGTTGTTGTTGCATTGTCATTGCTGCTTAGCTGGCCCAGGCCGGGCTCAAATCTGCCAGCCTTGGTGTATGTGGCTGGCGCCCTACTCACTGAGCTATGGGCACCAAGCCAAAAGTATGAAAAGTTTTACAAGAGATTTTTGATTCTCTTGTATACACAAAGGCCTTTTCTAAAATAACTTTAGTACTTGCCCAATAGGAAAGAATGTCCACTTTTGGAAATTCTGTTTAAAAAAAAGAGATAGGAAGTACTGTATTCTCATACATATTCCAAAAGTGCTTGAAAATCTGAATCTAATTAGCTTTTACCCACCATCTCATTGAGGCAGGAACACAATACCCCAGAGGGTCATAGGAATAGGGGAAGAACATTTTTACTGCTAATTTATACAGCCAGCTGTCCTATTATAACTACACACCAAAAATCCTGAATCACTGGGGTGTGGATTACAAGTTAGAAGAATGGGGGAAAAATCTGCCAACAAACAAAAATGTAACCTAATCTTAGGAAACTGGTAGATGATCTGGTCTCATTGACACTAGTTCTTACCCAAAGCCCTGAGTTTGATATCTATAAGGGAAAAATACACAGTCATCTGCTCTTCATCATCTCCTCACCTCTGACTGCATCCAGACTCTGCTCCCAACATGCCCAAGCCTTGCTTCTTTTGTCAAATACACTGGGATTAAAGGATTTACTAACACTGCACTACATGGAGCCATAAGCTACAGTTTTTAGGGAAGTTAAAAAGAAAGTTGAAAACAGTCTCTACCCTTTAGTTGTAATAAGAGAAACAGAGGACTCTGGCTTCTAAGAACTTAATGTCTAAGACTGCAAACTATAATATAAAGCAGGGTGGCAGCTGTGGCTCATCGAGTAGGGTGCCGGCCCCATATACTGAAGGTGGTGGGTTCAAACCCGGCCTCGGCCAAACTGCAAAAACAGAAAAATAGCGGGCATTGTGGTGGGCGCCTGTAGTCCCAGCTATTCAGGAAGCTGAGGCAAAAGAATCACCTAAGCCCAGGAGTTGGAGGTTGCTGTGAGCTGTGTGATGCCACGGCACTCCACCGAGGGCGATAAAGTGAGACTCTGTCTTACAAAAAAAAAAAAAAATTATAATATAAAGCAAAGCATAAACATCAGTATATAAATGAGTCAGGTCCCTTGTTTCACATAATAAAAGATAATCACAATTACTTCTTTCTGTATTTCAAAGGACATAATCTCATACTTTTATACTTTCAATCTATCCCACATAGCTATCAGATTATCTTTTCAGAATTCGGACTTTTTTTTTTTGAGACAGAGTCTCACTTTGTCACCTGAGTTAGTGTGCCATAACTCACAGCAACCTCAAACTCCAGGGCTCAAGCAATCCTCCTGCCTCAGTCTCTCAAGTAGCCGGGACTATTGGCAGGCACCACTATGTCTGGCTAATTTTTCTGTTTTTAGGAGAAATGAGGTCTGGCCTTGCTCAGGCTGGTCTTAAACTCCTGACTTTAAGTGATCTTCTAGCCTTGGCTTCCCAGAGGGCTAGGATTATAGGTGTGAGCCATCTCACCTGGCCTTGAGTATTCTGAATTTGAATTATCATCTCCCTTCTCAAAAGTCTTTAATGATTTCCAATTATTCAAGGCCCTCTGTTTGTAAAGCAATTTAACTTCGCAGCCTTATCTCCTCAAGCTTCCCACCATGGCCCTTCCATTTAGGCCAAACCATCCTACTTACAGTTCCTAAGAAGCCTAGTATACCCTGTCCCTCCAACTTTGCTCATAGTGTTCTACCACACAGGATTTAGCTTCCCGTGTCCCTTTCCATATCTGATCCAAATCCATCCTTCACATTTGATATTTCCTCTGAATTCTTGCCATAATTATTCAGTATCTGGTATTATTTGCTATTGTTTGTTAACCTTTTTATTAATAATCTTTTCTTCTACCAAGGCTGATGAACTCTGAGATAGTCTCTTGCCTTAAGGATAAGGTCTTCTTCCTTAAATACCAAAACAGTGGCTTGACCAGATTTGAGGGATGTGTTGCTGACAAGTAGAAAGCTTGAACTAATCGATAAGGACCAGCTCTGTTCCTAATTAGATATGACATGGAATAAAACCCTTTCTTCCTCACTTTCAGCATTATTATCTCAAATAGAGGACTTGACTAAATGATCTTCGAGCTACGGCAGCATATGATTCTAGACATATCTATAAATAAGATATTTTTAATATGATAAGAGATAATTATTGTTCAAATCCTTTACTTTTTTTTTTTTTTTTTTGAGACAGAGTCTCACTTTGTCACCCTCCATAGAATGCCATGGCATCATAGCTCATAGCAACTTCCAACTCTTGGGCTCAAGTGATTCTCTCACCTCAGCCTCCCAAGCAGCTCGGACTACAGGTGCCCACCACAACGTCTGGCTATTTTTAGAGATGGGGGTCTTGCTCTTGCTCAGGCTGGTCTCAAACCTGTGAGCTCAGGCAAGCCACCTGCCTGGGCCTCCCAGAGTGTTGTTAGGGTTACAGGTGTGAGGTACAACGCCCGGCCCAAGCCCTTTACTTCTTTGTTCATTGAAAAAATTCCAGATCTAGTCAGTTATATTCTGACTGCTGTAAGATATAAGCTGTGCTATTTTTGTTTTTTTTTTGAGACAGAGTCTCACTCTGTCACCCAGGCTAGAGTGCTGTGGCAAAAGCCTAGCTCACAGCAACCTCAAATTCCTGGGCTCATGCGATCCTCTTTCTCCATCCTCCTGAGTAGCTAGGACTACAGGCACCTGCCACAACACCTGGCCAACTTTTCTTTTTTTTTTTTTTTAGAGACAGAGTCTCACTTTGTTGCCTTCAGTAGAGTGCGGTGGTGTCACAGCTCACAGACATCTCCAGCTCTTGGGCTTAGGTGATTCTCTTGCCTCAGCCTCCTGAGTAGCTGGGACTATAGGCAGCCACTACAATGCCCAGCTATGTTTTGTTGTTGTTGCAGTTTGGCCAGGGCCAGGTTTGAACCTGCCACCCTCAATATGGGGGTTTATGGGGCTGGTACCCTATCCACTGAGCCATAGGCGCCACCCAACACCTGGCCAACTTTTCTATTCTTTTAGTAGAGACAGTGTCTTACTCTTGCTCAGACGGTTCTCCAGACTCCTGAGCTCAAGAGATCCTTCCACCTCAGTCTCACAAGGTGCTGAGATCACAGACATGATACCACACCCCTACCTGAATTCTTTGATTCAATTCTTGGCTGCCTTCACTTGCATTTCTTCCCCGTAAGTGCCATATTCTTATGTCCTTTTCTGTTTGACAGTATCTTCCTGTTGCTTTTATATTTGAATGATGTCTTCATTATTTATAATATTCTCGTGTTCCACTTTCTTTACCTGAGAACTTTGTAGACATTTTTCCTCTGATATTGAATGTCAGGAATAACTCAGAATTTTTTCTTCCATGTAAATAATTTGCTTTTTGCTTTGGGGTAAATGATTCTTTCTTTATATATGAGGCTTAATAAGTTTATTAGGATGTATCTGGGCAAATCTCTTTGAAATACACTATATCAGCTCAGCGCCTGTGGCTCAATGGGCTAAGGTGCCAGCCACGTACACTTGAGTTGGCGGGTTCGAATCCAGCCCGGGCTCGCCAAACAACAATGACGGCTGCAACCAAAAAATGGCCGGGCGTTGTGGCAAGTGCCTGTAGTCCAAGCTACTCAGGAGGCTGAGGCAACAGAATCACTTAAGCCCAGGAGTTGGAGGTTGTTATGAGCTGTGTGATGCCACAGCACTCTACCGAGGGTGATAAAGTGAGACTTTGTCTCTACTTAAAAAAAAAAAAAAAAAAGAAAAAGTTCAGTCATCTATTCCCTTTCCTGTTCCCTGAACACACCCACTTTCAACTCTTTTAGAGAATCCATTTAGTATTTATATCTACTAATAACTTTCATATATTAGTCTTTTCTGGGTTTTCCATTTCAGGAATTATCTGTGGAAGACAGAATTTAATTTTCTTTCATTACTAATCCTGCTCCCACTTCATACACCCACACTTCTGTACATTCACCTTTTCAATATAATTGTTACACTATTTTGGTTAGCTCAATAATTTTTTTTTTCTTTTTTGTAGAGACAGAGTTTCACTTTATCACCCTCGGTAGAGTGCTGTGGCGTCACACAGCTCACAGCAACCTCCAACTCCTGAGCTTAGGTGATTCTCTTGCTTCAGCCTCCCAAGTAGCTGGAACTACAGGCGCCCACCACAACGCTCGGCTTTTTTTTTGTTGTTGCAGTTCGGCCAGGGCTGAATTTGAACCCTCCACCCTCGTTATATGGGGCTGGCGCCTTTCTGACTTAGCCATAGGCGCGGCCCTGGTTAGTTCAATAATTAATGCTTCAGTTATTATAACTTCAGCTCTAAGGACTGGCTACCAGCTATGCAAGAGGAAGATAACACCAGTCTTTTCTTTCCTCACGCCTCTAATACATTAAATTTAACCCCTAATTCCAATGTGATTATATCATAACTTTGGTTGGATGATTTCGATCATTGCATCATTATGCATATATAAACATTAGTTACAGCTGAACCATGCAGTGACTAATAATTTTTTCCCCTGGATATTTTTGTTGTTTGCCTTGGCATTAATAGTCTTATTATTTCTTAGTTTTATAGGTGCTTATCAATAATTGATCTCCAGACTAAACACCAAGTCCCCTAACTCTCTTCAAAATAGTGAGATACATCAAGTATTCTGTCATGGTCATCAGAAGAACTAGGATCACCTGAAAGCTTGTTCCTGAAGTTTTCAGACCTATTTCAATTTGTCTAGTTGTCATCTATACTGCATGTACTATCCTGCTATCTCCAATCATCATCTTTCTGGGGATTTATTTTATCTCCTAATTGGATGATTTTACCCTATATCTTATGTCTTTCTCTTTCTTAGTTTATGTCAGGGTTTTGTGTTATAGATCTGTAATAGCTTTCTGAATACAGATGTATGGAAAGGAAATGTCTGAAAAGTTCTTGTTCACCTCTCATACTTGATTGACTAGATACAGATTTAAGAATTTTATTTTTTTTGAGACACAGCTTCAAGCTGTCACCCTGGAAAGAGTGCTGTGGCATCCATAGCTCATAGCAACCTCCAATTCCTGGGCTCAAGTGAGCCTCTTGCCTCCGCCTCCCAAGTAGCTGGGACTACAGGCGCCTGCCACAACGCCTGGCCATTTTTTGGTTGCAGTCATCATTGTTGTTTGGCGGGCCTGGGCTGGATTCGAACCCGCCAGCTCAGGTGTACGTGGCTGGCGCCTTAGCCCGTTGAGCCACAGGCGCCGAGCCAGATTTAAGAATTTTAAAGGCAATTTGTTTGTAGTTTCCAGTGTTGCTGTTAAGAAATTTAAAAATATTTTAATTCCTTTGGATATGATATACCCTCTCCACTCAGAGGGCCTGTAAGGTCTCTTGGTCATCAGAGTTATAAAATCTCACACTGACAACTGTGGTATGTTTCCTCTCAACCATTGTGCTGGGTACTCAGTTTCCTTTCAGTTTAGAAACACAGCTCCTTTCATTATGAGAATTTATTTTATTTTATTTTATTTTTTTTGAGACAGAGCCTCAAGCTGTCACCCTGGAGAGAGTGCCATGGCATCACAGCTCACAGCAACCTCCAATTCTTAGGCTCAAGCGAGTCTCCTGCCTCTGCCTCCCAAGTAGCTGGGACCACAGGCGCCCACCACAACGCCCGGCCATTTTTTTGTTGTAGCCATCATTGTTGTTTGACGGGCCCGGGCTAGATTCGAACCCGCCAGCTCAGGTGTACGTGGCTGGCGCCTTAGCCTGTTGAGCCACAGGCGTCAAGCCATGAGAATTTATTTTATTTTGTTTTTTTATTTTATCTTATTTTCTTTTGAGACAGAGTTTCACTATGTTGCCCTTGGTAGAGTGCTGTGGCGTCACAGCTCACAGCAAACTCTTGGGCTTAAGTGATTCTCTTGCTTCAGCTCTCAAGTAGCTGGGACTACTAGGTGCCTGCCACAATGCCCACTATTTTTTTGTTGTAGTTGTCAGTGTTGTTTTGGCAGGCCCGGGCTGGGTTCGAACCTGCCACCTGGTGTATGTGGCTAGCGCCCTAGCTGCTGAGCTATAGGCGCTGAGCTGAGAATTTATTTATTTTAAATCATTTTACTGATGATTTCTTCCCCCTTCATTTCTCTGTTCTCTTTTTCTGGACTCCATATTAAGAATGTTGTCTATTTCACAGACAATAATGACAACAATTATATTGAATTATTTCTGTCTTTCATTTCTATTAGATTCTAAATTTTTTTTTTTTTTTGCCATTCATTATAGACTTAAGATTCTAGTTTCCTTAACCCTCCTTTTTTTTTCATCTAAATCACTGAATATCATAAACCCTTCTTCGATGTCACTAATTGGATTTTCAGGCCAGGTGAGGTGGCTCATTCCTATAATTCTAGCACTCTGGGAGGCCAAGGCTGGTGGGTCACTTGAGCTCAGGAGTTTGAGACCAGCCTGAGCAAAGTGAGACCCTGTTTCTACTAAAAATAGAAAAACTAGCCAGGCATTGTGGCAGGCACCTATAGTCCCAGTGTGAGACAAGAGGATCAATTGAGCCCAAAAGTTTGAGGTTACTGTGAGCTGTGACGCCATGGCACTCAACCCTAGAGCAATTCAGTGACACTCTGTCTCAAAGAAAAAAAGATTTTTCAGTGGTGTCTATTCTGTTCTTTGCTGTTTTTAAATCCATTAATTAATTCTGGCTCGGTGCCTGTGGCTCAACAGGCTAAGGCGCCAGCCACGTACACCTGAGCTGGCGGGTTCGAATCCAGCCTGGGCCCACCAAACAACAATGACAACTGCAACCAAAAAAATGGCCAGGCATTGTGGCAGGCGCCTGTAGTCCCAGCTACTTGGGAGGCAGAGGCAGGAGACTCGCTTGAGCCCAGGAATTGGAGGTTGCTATGAGCTGTGATGCCATGGCACTCTTTCCAGGGTGACAGCTTGAGGCTTTGTCTCAAATAAAAAAAAAATTAATTCTAATTCTATAATTAAGTGACTTGGTCTTCAAACTTTTTGAGTACTATAATATCCTCTTTTATCTCATTATGTTGTTTTACTGTCTCATTACTGAACTCTTATTATTTATATTTATTTATTTATTTTTGGAGACAGAACCTCAAGCTGTCGCCCTGGGTAGAGTGCCATGGCATCACAGCTCACAACAACCTCCAACTCCTGGGCTTAAGCAATTCTCTTGCCTCAGCCTCCCAAGTAGCTGGAACTACTGGTGTCTGCCACAACGCCTGGCCATTTTTTGGTTGTAGCTATCGTTGTTTGGCGGGCCTGGGCTGGATTTGAACCCGCCAGCTCTGGTGTATGTGGCTGGGGCCTTAGCCACTTGAGCTACAGGTGCCAAGCCCAAACTCTTATTTATTAAATTCATGTTTCAATGAGTTGTTTTAAAGTCGTAGAGTTGTACAGTTTTAAGGAAATTATTATACTTCAATTTCTTTCTTTTTTAAATTGAGACAGAGTCTCACTTTGTCATGCTCAGAAAAGTGCCGTGGCATCATAGCTCACAGCATCTTCAAACTGTTGGGCTTAAGTAATTCTCTTGCCTCAGCCTCCCTAGTTCCTGGGACTACAGGTGCCTGCTACAACACCAGGCTGTTTTGTTTTGTGTAGCAGGCCTGGGCTGGGTTCGAACCCACCAGGCCTGGAGCATGCGGCCAGCGCCCTAACCACTGACCTTCGGGTGCCCAGCCTATACTTCAATGAGTTACATATTTTTCAGGATAGGTTCTTTGTCTTTTACAGGGCATTTTTCTTTTTCTTTCTTTCTTTTTTTTTTTTTTTGAAAATACATAAGCTTTATTTAGGAAAGAAACAAAAGCAGAAAATGAAAAAGCTAAAGAAATTATATATAAGAAAATTTTAGGATGGCCTCTATACCCAAGTGTTTGTCTGTTCAAAAGCTCACAAGGGCCTCAAGTTATAACATAACGGGTACCTCCTTGGACCTCTGATAGCCTCCAGCATTGTCGTAAAATACTCAGTAACATATGCAACTTCTTGTCAATTTTCAAAGTCGTGAACTCCTTTATGTCAGCTTCCACTATAAAATAATGACCTTTGGTATCTTTTGTTTTTTCATCAATAAATCTGTGATAGAGATTTCTGGCCACAGAATTCATAGACCTTTTTGGCTGATGTAGGATCTTATATTTACTAATTACTGCCTTATTGATTTCTTTAATAACATCATTAATGTGACAATAGGTTAAGCGGGATTTCATGTATACAGGAACACCATCAAACTCATCACAAGTTTTAAATGCCATTTCTTTAATACTTCTTTGTTCTTTGGGGGGCTTCTTTATGGGTACAGGTTCCTCAACTTTGATTGGCTCTTCAGGTTCAAGATCTGATCCCTGAACAGAATTCTGGGGTGCTATTACTTGAGACAAATGGGAGGGAATGTTCTCTTTGAGATGTTCCACATCTTTGTAATCTTCTTCAAAAGACTCACAGAGTTCCTTGAGTGAACTGCTGGTTTGTTCTTGATACTGAATTTCTGATTCCAATTTATTTAGAAGTTCATTTACTAAAATGATCTCATCTCCTAGTTTATTTAATATAGTCTTCAAGGCAGGTTGTTGGCCACAGCTTCTTAATGACAGGGATTTTTAAATATTGCCAATCTTTTCATTAACATGAGAGTATAACTGTTCCAGATCTGAGGAGGCCATCCTTGTAAACCTCTCAAGCCAGTCTGGAGTAAACAGCCTATTTGCAGGTGAGCTGCAAGCCACCGACTCCCTAGTCTCAGATGGAAGCCTGGGACCACGAGACTAAATTCCGAGGACAAAATTCAAATGGCCCCTACAGGGCATTTTTCTTACTTTCATTTTGTTTGCTGTAGTATGTTTGTGTGGTTGACATGCTGATTCATTAAAACTCATTTGTGCTTGAATCATGGCTCTACTCAGATGTTTTATTTTGTTCTGATATAATATAGATAAATTCTTCTCTCTCAATCTTCCATATCTGAGGCTAGCTACCATGTGAGTACTAGTGTGGAGAAATTAAAACCCTTGTGCACTGTTGGTGGGATTATAAAATGGTGTAACTGCTATAGAAAATAATATGGAGGTTCCTCAAAAAATTAAATATACAATTACCATATGATCCAGCAATCCCACTTCTGGGTATATATCCAAAAGAATTGAAAGCACAGTCTCAGAGAGATATCTGCATACCCAGGTTCATTGCAGCACTATTCACAATAGATAAGAAGTAGAAGCAACCCAAATGTCTGCCAATGGATGAATAAATGTAATAAATACATATAACTGAATATTATTTCCCCCCAAGCCTCGAAAGGAAAATGGCCAGGCACAGTGGCTCACACTTGTAATCCTAGAACTTTGAGAGGCCAAGGTGAAAGGATCCCTTGAGTTCAGGAGTTTGAGATTAGCCTGAACAAGGCAAAAAGACTGTCTCTACTAAAAATAGAAAATTTAGCGGGGTGTGGTCACACACTCCTATAGCCTCCAGCTGAGACAGGAGGACTGCTTGAGTCTAGGAGTTTGAGTTTCCTG
Organism: Perodicticus potto; assembly: GCA_963574655.1. NCBI lineage: Eukaryota > Metazoa > Chordata > Mammalia > Primates > Lorisidae > Perodicticus > Perodicticus potto. The sequence continues at coordinate 4,700 of CAUYRH010130373.1, read as the reverse complement.
TGAGCTAGGATGAGCCCATGGCACCTAGCCCAGGTGACAGAACGGGACTGTCTCAACCAAAAAAAAAAAAAAAAGAAAGAAAGAAAGAAAGAAATCCTGTCATATGCTACAACATGGGTAAACCTTGAGGATTATGCTAAGTGAAATAAGCCAGTCACAAAAAGACAAATACTTTATGACTGTATTTATATGTATTTAAAGTAGTCAAAGTTATAGAAACAGGAAATATTAATAGAATGGTGATTAGTTACCAGGGGATTGTAGATTGTAGGGAGGAGGAAAAGGGAAATTGCTATTTAATGGGTATATAGTGTTAGATTTGCAAAATGAACAGTTCTGGAGATCTGTTTCACCACAGTGTGAATTATTGAACTATTCACTTAAAAACAATCAATTAAGATGTGGCCTGGAGTGGTGGCTCATGCCTATAATCCTAGCACTCTGTGAGGCCAAGGCGGGTAGATTGCTTGAATTTAGGAGTTTGAGACCAGCCTCAGCAAAAGTGAGACCCTGCTTAGTTTTGAGGAAAAACTCTTACCTGGTGGTACATCTACAGCCTCAGGGAATGATCTGGGAACTCTCAGCCTGCTCCAACTCCCACTGTATTGAACCACATGGATATAGATAATTGGGTTGGTTCTTTTAATTTTCTGAGCTCTTTGCCAGGTGAAATCCCTATTGTGCAGAGCAAAACCATTTACTTTGTCATCTGAGACACCTGGAATTCAGGTAACTCGGCACCTGAATATCATAATGTACACCCTATGAATGTTCCCTTTCTCACCCTTCCATATCAATTTTTCTAGATATTATTCCTCTGGAATATCTTGGACTGGGGTTCTTAAGTTTGAAATGACAAAAATCTGGAAGGCTTTCTAAAGCAGCCTGTTGGGCCAATCCACTTTCCATGCACGGGGCTTGTGTTATGAAACATTTTTGTCATCTTGATTAAGGTATTAATACTATTAACTCTAGCTGGTTTTGTAAGCTTATTCCAAAGGCCAGGTGTGGTGGCTCACGCCTGTAATCCCAACACTCTGGGAGGCCGAGGCTGGTGGATTTCTTGAGCTCAGGAGTTCAGGACCATCCTGAGCAAGAGGGAGACCTGTCTGTAAAAAATAGCTGGGTGTATGGGCGGGTGCCTGTAGCCCCAGATATTTGGGAGGCTGAGGTAAGAGGATCGATTGAGCCCAAGAGTTTGAGATTGCTGTGAGCTAAGATAACGCGGCACTCTCCCCAGGGTGACAGAGTGAGACTGTCTCAAAAAATAAATAAAACCCCTTATTCCCCACCCACCAAAAAAAGGCTTGGTGCCTGTGGCTCAAGCGGCTAAGGCGCCAGCCACGTACACCTGAGCTGGTGGGTTCGAACCCAGCCCAGGCCTGCCAAACAACAATGACGGCTGCAACCAAAAAATGGCCAGGTGTTGTGGTGGGCGCCTGTAGTCCTAGCTACTTGGGAGGTGGAGTCAGGAGACTCGCTTGAGTCCAGGAATTGGGGGTTGCTGTGAGCTGTGATGCCACAGCACTCTATCCAGGGTGACAGCTTGAGGATCTGTCTCAAAAAAAAAGTTAGACCCTGTCTCCAAAAAATAGCCAGGCGTTGTGGCAGGCGCTTGAAGCCCAGGTTACTTGGGCGGCTGAGACAAGAGAATTGCTTGAGCCATAGAGTTTAAGGTTGCTGTGAGATATGATGCCATTGCACTCTACTGGGGCAATAAAGTAAAACTCTGCCTCAAAAAAAAAAAAAAAAAAAAAAGAAAGAAAGAAAAAAATTGGGCTCGGCGCCCATAGCACAGTGGTTACGGGGCCAGCCACATACACTAAAGGTGGTGAGTTTGAACCCGGCACAGGCCTGCCAAGCAACAATGACAACTGCAACAAAAAATATAGCTGGGTGTTGCGGCGGGTGCCTGTGGTCCCAGCTACTTGGGAGGCTGAGGCAAGAGAATCGCTTGGGCTCAAGAGTTTGAGGTTGCTATGAGCTGTGGCGCCACAGCACTCTACCAAAGGCAACATAGTGGGACTCTGTCCCTCGCCCAAAAAAAAAGATTAAGATGTAAGTAAAACAACTCAGAAACAGAAAATCAAGTACCACATATTCTCACTTATAAGTGCAAGCTGAGTAATGTGCACACATATACATAGTATGTGAAATAACACACTAGAGCCTGGAAGGATAGGAGCGGGTAAGGGATGGGAAATTACCCGATAAAGACAATGAACATTATGTGAGTGATGGTTACTCCAATAAGCAATATATCCAGGTAATAGAACTGCACTTGTACCCCTTAAATTTATACAAATAAAAATTTTTAAATGATTAAGATGGCAAATTTTACGTGTATTTTTTTAAACCACAATTTTAAAATAAAGGAGGCTCTACAACACTGTCAGAAAGACAGTCCTGTTCTCCTCAGAGCAGCTTTGCCCCACTCGTGTACAGGATTTGGCTCTACCTTCTCAAGAAAAGACAGGGAAAATAAGCTTATGCAGTGGAGAAAAGCATTCTGTCTCGTGGGAAAAACATTCACATACTTTTGTCAATTTCACACAGTATTAAACTCCTCTTCATTCCCTCTTTCCTACCCACTGGGTGGTTTTATTTTGCTTTAAGACAAGGAGAAAAGCCAAGAAGAAAAACCCTAGGGCTTACTTGTGTAGGATAGATCCCTTAATGACCAATTCTTCATCCAAGTCTGCTTCATTAGCCATGAAGAGCAGCCTCTTTCCTGTGCTGTCCACGCCAATGAAGTCACGCTGCTCCACTGAATCATACAAAACAAAGAAAATCAAATAAAGCTATTTGCCCTGCTTGTGTGCCTTAGTCAGTGGACAGGGCACTTGCTCACATTGCTTTTGGAACCAAATACAAGATTGAGGTGATTAAAACATAGGCAAACAAAAACTTTTTTGTATTGCTCTAAAGCAGGGGTCCTCAAACCGCCAAGGACATTTATCCGGGTGTTTTTGCTACAGCTGCCTGTCCTGCTTAGCAGTGGAGTTTTCCTGGCCCGCCGGGTATTTTTGCTGCCCTGCCTGTCCTGCTTACCAGCTGACTCGTCCCAGGCCACAGTGCACATGTGTGGAATGTGCCCCACACTCTCAGACTCCCCTCTTTCTCTCTGTCTCTCGACTCCTCCTCTCAGTCTCTGGTATAATCGGAGGAGTCAAGTGCTTGCCTGTGCAGAGCCTGCTGTTGCCTAAGGACTGAGGTAAGAACAAGTTAGGATTTTTTTTTTTTGAAGTTAGGAGGCCTATTTTTTTTTTTTTATTTTGCAGTTAGTAGGGCCTTTTTTTTTTTTGCATTTAAGGAGGGCCTTTTTTTTCTAAAGTTAGGAGGGTTTTTTTTTTTTCAGATATGGGGCACCTTTTTTTTGAAGTTAGGAGAGCCTTTTTTTTTAAGTTGGCTAGTTGGTTGGGGGTAGTTTCTAGGGGGGTTGTATCACAGTAATAACGCAAACAGTGCTCAGTGCTAATGCAAACTGTCAGTGTTCAGAGGTAATGCAAATGGTTAGAGTTCAGAGGTAATGCAAATAGTCAGTGCTCAGTGGTAATGATAACTGTAAGTGCTCAGTGTTAATGCAAATTGTTAGCACTCAGTATTAATGCAAATTGTCAGCAGTCAGTGTTATCGCAAATGGTCAGCAGTATTAAAGCAAATGGTCAGTGGTCAGTGTTAATGCAAATGGTCAGTGCTCAGTGTTATCCCATGGGGGCCCCAAACTGGTAATCTGCCTAGGGCTCCATGGGAACTTAATCCAGCTCTGCAGATAGCCAAGGAGTAGAAAACCCAATTTAATTGACAGTAAGTGCATTTGTATTCTGATTGCTATTCAGTTGTGTATGATGTTGTATGTGGTGTGCTGTGTAAGCCCCGGTTCACACTGCTGCGATCTCTGAGCAATGCGAGTTCAGCCATATGCTTCTATGGCTGAACTTGCATTAGATTCAGAAGAAAAAAGACATACGTGCCTTCTTTTTTCCTGCAGTGGAATCTGATCACATGGGTCTTCTCACCCATGCAATCAGATTCCTGTTAGAGTTCACATATCACAGTGTGGTTCGCACAGGGTAGTGTGAACTGGAAAGGTGGTGGAGGAACCGGCTCTGTAATTGTGCCTGTTCCCGCACTGCACCAGTGTGAGCCTGAGGTAAAAGCAGAGTTCCACCATATGGGCACTGGCGAGGCTGAAATGATGTAGACTGTCAAGGCTGCAATGATGGGCACTGATCGGACTGCATCGATGGTCAGTGCAGTCTGTATGTCTCTGTGTGGGCAAAGTTATTGCTGGTATATTGTTTTTGGAGCACTGTATATATATATTGGCATTTTACTAATAGCAATTTGGAATCCCTAGGAAACAAGGATATCAAGAAAGAGAAAAATTGACTCGGAGTGTAGGATATTCAAAGAACAGTGGACTTATGGTTACTTTTTCATGGCGTTCAAGGAAAGAGCTGTGTGCTTGATATGCCAGAATATAGTGTCTGTGTTCAAAGAATACAATTTGCGTCGACACTATCAAACTCAGCATAAAGATAAATATGATTGTTTGGTTGGCGCAGGGACCCAAGACAAAATATTAAAACTGAACTGTACATTGACAACTCAGCAAAATTCTTTTTTGAAGCATAACCAGCTAAATACTTCATCACTGCGAGCAAGTTTTCAAGCTAATAGCGTGCACTGGCAGATCA
>CAUYRH010130372.1:0-35503 GCA_963574655.1 Perodicticus potto | reverse complement strand
ACCTCTTTTGTGTTTACATGGATGGAGCTGGAACATATTCTTCTTAGCAAAGTATCTCAAGAATGGAAGAAAAAGTATCCAATGTACTCAGCCCTACTATGAAGCTAATCTATAGCTTTCATATGAAGGCTAAAACCCAGTGTTTTTTTTTTCTTTTTTAATTTCAAGTCAATGAGGGTACATATGATTAGGTAACATTAATCGGTTTGTAAGGTCAAGTCCAAAGTCCGAGTTGGAGTTGTGTCCTTTACCCGAGAAGTGTGCCACATGCCCACACTTAGTACCTAATAGCTGGGAACTTACCAAGCCACCACCTCCCCTTTTTGAGTTTAATTGTGTTCTTTCCTTGCATGGGCTTGTAGTGTTAACTGACTAATATCAGATAAGAACTGAGTACATAGGATTCTTTTCCATTCTTGAGATTTTTTTTAGGAGAATGTTCTCCAAATCTATTCAGGTAAATACGAAAGATGTAAAGTCTCCATCTTTGTTTTGGCTGAATAGTATTCTATGGTATCCATATACCACAGTTTATTGATTCATACAGGGGTGAGAATTTGCATTGTTTCCACATCTTTGCAATTGTGAATTGATCTGCCACAAACATTCTAGTACAAATGTCCTTATGGTAAAAATTTTTTTTTTAATTTTTTTCTGCTCAGTAGATACCTAGTAATGGGATTGCATGGTCAAATGGAAGGTCTGCTTTTAGGTCTTCTTTCCAAAAAGGCTGTATTATTTTGCAATCCTACCAACAGTGCATATGTATATTCCTCTGTCTTGCACCTCTGCCAGCATCTGCTGCTCCTTGTGAGTTCAAGAACAAGCCAAGGTAGGGCCTCCCTCTACCAACTATAGGTTAATCATGAAACTCTTTTTAAGTACCTCCATCTGAGGGTGCTGTTTTTCGGCTGCTCGCTGACCTATTCAGGAAGCGTTGGTTGCAGGAGCAGACACACCAGCATCTGGCCATAGAAGTACAACTAACAACCGTCCAGCCCCGGCTGGTACTCTAACTTGAGCTGCTAACTTTTTACTAGCCTGCTTCCCCTTGACCCATGAGAGGTGGATCTGCAAATAAAAAGTAAGATAGGTCAAAAGAAAGAGCAGAGTGGTTTTACCCTAAATCCTACTGGAGCCTAATTACTATTCAGATATCTCTCTCATTTCCCTCTACAAATAGAGGTATCCAGTTCCCTACTCTTAGAGCCAACCTTCACCTGTATGCTACTAAAGCACGAAGGCTTTTTCAAGGATTTCTCTCTTGACCTGGCTGCCCCAAAGCCTCAAAAGGCCTTTTTTTACTAGTTGAATCATTGCTTTATATTGTTCTGTGGTAGCTGTTCTTATTTTTGATTTTCTAAATAATTGTTTATCATTGAACTATTTTTAATTGCAATTAATATACATTTCTACTTGGTGTTTGCCATTTTGTGTCAAATTATATGGCTGATGTGAAGATTTCCATCTCTAATTAATGTATTAATTATCACAAGCTGTTTCTCAAATTTGAATATGCAAAACCAAAAAGGTAATGAGTTTCTTTATAGGCACTCTGATGTGATAAAAGTTCCAAGCTCCCTCCAACACTAGTTGAGTGAGAGTAATAGTCAGTCTTGGGCTCCTGGTTGGACATTCACTATCTGTTTCATCTTGTAAGATATATTTGATCGTTGTGAGCCTCGCCTTTCTCATTTATAAAATGAGAGTCTAATATATTTCTTACAGGGTAATTGTGAGGATAGAATGCTGTAAATATGCAAAATAGCTCCATTTGTGCATTATATATTAGGCATAGAATTTATGATAGCTGTCCTGTTAAACATCAATATTAATTTGTAGAATAAGTTCAGACTCACATCCTCAGAGTAGCACGATCCCAAAACCTGTTGGGGTGGGGGGAAGACTATACATAATCTTCTTTCCTGAGAAGTTACTTTAATACAACTTTGGGGTATAAGCACCGTCATTAACATGCAAGATATCTTGTCATAATAATTGCCTTAATAGTTAAATTTAGCTCACAGATTCTACAAATGCAGAATTTAAGCAGAAGGTGAGTAAATTAGACAATGCTTTAAATCAGTCTGGTTTATGTTATGAACCCTACTAATAGAGCTATGCCTGCAATCCTAGCACTCTGGGAGGCCTAGGTGGGTGTATCACCTGAGCTTAGGATTTCAAGACCACCTTTTCAAGATGGTATTAGAAAAGCAACCAGTACCATATCTACTAAAACAGAAAAATTAGCCAGGAATTGTGATGGGCACCTGAAGTCCTAGCTACTCAGAAAGCTGAGTCAAAAGGATTGCTCAAACACAAGAGTTTGCTGTGAGCTATGATGCCATGATACTCTAGCCAGGGTTATAGAGGGAGATTGTGTCTCAACCAAAAAAAAAAAAAAAAAAAAAAAAAGATAATATAAAGCCTATATGGACAATATTTTATTTACTAGTAAGTATAATCATAATAAATTTAACATTTTAAATAAATAACTTCTTTACAAGTTTGATTTCATCTTATTATTACTTCAAGTTTGCTTATATATTCATAGTGGTTCAATATAGTCTTAATAAAATATTGAAATTTCTTTATCAAGCAAATTATTCATAGCATGACCTAGATGATCTCTGGAACAAAAGGAGTAACAGGTACATGTCGGCTCATTAATTTTTATGTTAGTTTTGGAATTTTCTCTGGTGTGTATCATTGCTTTCTTTAAATTAATTTGACCTATTAAAACTCTTACTCAAAAATAGAAAGAAGGCTTAAATTAATCTGTTTAAAAATCCATTTGTCACTTCTAGAATATTATTTCTTTTCCTTCAGGTATTCACCAAGCCTTTTTGAAAATCATCTTTGTGACAAATATGTGAGATACTGAGAGAGCAAAGGTGGATTTGACATAGTGCCTGCCCTCAAGGAGCCTGGTGAAATAGATAAATTAATAAGGGGATTTAAGTATGGATTTGTGTTATAACTGAAGGGGATTACAAAGGAAAAGGGAATGATGTTTCTCTTGTATTTATTAGGTTAGGTTTATTAACATGATGCTAGAGTCAGATTTTGAAAAGGAATAATTTTTTTTTTTTTTAGAATAGTTAGCCCTATTTATTAGAACATATCTAGGTTACCATTTATACTAATAAATTTCATTTGTATGAAAGTTAAGACATAACACACTATTTCTGAACAAGTCAACAATTCTTAATTGTGTATGGGCTTATATACGAAAAAATTTCATTGCATTGTTTTAGCTTTCAATGTACATGTAATTATATTTTAATAGGTGTTGGGCTTTTGGACTTTTTTTTTTTTCCTAAGAGAACTATGAAACTCTGAGAAAAGAAATAGCTAAAGATGTTGACAAATGGAAAAATATACCATGCTCATGACTGGGAAGAATCAACATTGTTAAAAAGTCCATATTACCCAAAGCAATCTACAGATGTAATGCAATCCCTATTAAAGCACCTCTGTCATACTTTAAAGATCTGGAAAAACTAGTACTTCATTTTATATGGAAACATACAAAACCTCGAATAGCCAAGACATTACTCAGAAATAAAAACAAATCAGGAGGAATCATGCTACCAGACTTCAGACTATACTGTAAATATATAGTGATCAAAACAGCATGGTACTGGCACAAAAATAGAGAGGAAGATGTATGGAACAGAATTGAGAACCAAGAGATGAATCTAGACACTATCATCATTTGATCTTTGATAATCCTATCAAAAATATAAATTGGGGGAAAGACTTCCTATTTAACAAATGGTGCTGGGTGAATTGGCTGACAACTTGTAGAAGACTGAAACTGGACCCACACCTTTCACCTCTATCAAAAATTGACTCTCACTGGATAAAAGATTTAAACTTAAGACAGGAATAATGTTTTTGAATGGTCAGGATTAGAATGAAATAACCTGAAAGAATTCACATTTTGTGTTAGAAATGCCCTATTTTTTGCTGTGTGTTTTGCCTCACAATTAATCATAGCTTATTAGAAATAAACTCATTAAAGTACTCTTTTTAGATAAATACTTATGCTTGAATAACTTATCTGTTTAGTTTTCTCAAAAGTACTCTAATTTTTTTTTTTTAATAGATCCCCAGCTAATAATGGCAAGGGTCCTGAAGGCATAGGAGATCTTAGGTACATTATATTCTTATACTTTGTGTTCTTAACGCAAACTTTGGTATGAAATGTATATTTTTATTCTTACTCTCAGCATAAAATTATGCACTATTTGAAGGTGGACAATGAAAAACAATATCCCGATGGTTGTCTGTGTCCTCCTATAGGTTATCTCCAACTTCCAATGCCTTTAAACTATTTTCAGCTCTCCAGGCTGTGACATAGCAAAGCACATGATCTGGTCCAGGCATATCAAGTGGGAGAGCAATTGATACCCACTCCACCACCCACTGGGAAGAGCTAGTTTCATAATTATATATAAATTTATTTTTGTTCTCTCAAAAGATCTAAATATTTTTGACACTTTATTGTCTTCTTTGAGTCAGTTGTAATGGTTTAGTGGTTCCTTTTCTTCCTCTCTCTTTTCTTCCTTCCTTCCTTCCTTCCTTCCTTCCTTCCTTCCTTCCTTCCTTCCTTCCTTCCTTCGTTACCCTCAGTAGAGTGCTATGGCATCATAGCTCACAGCAACCTAGCTGCCACAATGCACAGCTATTTTTAGAGACGGTGTCTGGCTCTGGCTCAGGCTGGTCTCAAACCGGCTCAGGCAATCCACCTTCCCATGGAATTAGTTCATCGCAGCTGGAAATTAAATTACACTGGAGCATGGGGGAGAAAAGTGGTCTGCAATGACCCTGGATAGATTTTGGATCTTCATACTGAAGAATTTAGAATTTATTCTCCATTCAATGCAGAGCCATTGAAGAGATGACATAATCAAATTTGATTTTCTATTAAGTAAAGATAGAATAAGTAATGGAATATTATAGTAAAAAAAATTAGGAGCTAGATCTTGGTCAGTTGAGTTGATGGGACGTTATTTGGTCTAGGCTGGTGGCATTGGAAATAGAGCAGAGAGGAATAGTATAAATCATTACAATAAAAGGAAAGGTACAGATATTTTCATGTTCCAATAATTAAAAAAATGTAATATTTAACATAAAAAGTTGGGTATGATAGATATTCCTAAAATGAAAAAAGAAGCAGCGTTTCTGCCTTTTTGGTAATCTATCTCAACTTCTAAAGCAGTTGTGAAGGAAACTTAGACAAAAGTCAGTGGACTCTCTAGCCCTCTGAAAAATAGTATTATTCACAGTATTCAATAGTATTTTAAAATTATTAAGGCATAGCTGATATTTTTGTCTACTAGGCAAAAATAAATTTTAGAAATTTTAGGACATATTATTTTAAATAACCCCAAAAGCAGATTATATTGTGCCTTTGATTTCTAAGTGTAAGAAAATTAGGGACTCAATCAATATTAATTTTATTTTTAGCTTGCTTAAGAGCTTTTTCCTGTGTGCTATATTTAAACACATTTAATACATATAAATGGTGTTTTGATTGAAAAATTCTATCTAGATTTTAATATCTGTATCTTTCTCAGAAAAGGCAAATAGAAAAATTTGCTATATTTTCAATAGACATCGTGATTAGTGTCCTACTCAAGTGTTTATAAAGTGACTCGGTGCCTGTGGTTCAACGGGCTAAGGTGCCAGCCACGTACACCTGAGCTGGCAGGTTTGAATCCAGCCTGGGCCCGCCAAGCAACAATCACGGCTGCAACCAAAAAATGGCCGGGTGTTGTGGCGGGCGCCTGTGGTCCCAGCTACCTGGGATGCGGAGACAGGAGACTCGTTCAAGCTCAGGAGTTGGAAGTTGCTGTGAGCTGTGATGCTACAGCACTCTACACAGGGTGACAGCTTGAGACTCCGTCTCAAAAAAAAAAAAGAGTGTTTATAAAGTGCCTAATTATGCCTATTGCACAAAGATCTATACAATCCTATTTTTTCCCTTCTAAGTAGGATTCAGGCTTTTGTTTTTAATCTATAGGCATTAAGGGTTAGGCCCTAGATGGTTCCTTATAGTTATATATAACATTTTTTTGCTTAAGTTAAAGTTTTATAACACTTTTGCTTAAACTCTGTAAATTGATTATCTGTTCACCACTCTGGGTTAGGATTCTCAGCACTTTACTGATGAGAAAATTAACTTGGAGAGGTTGAAGTGTTGTACCCAATCTCATGCAGTAAGTGTCAAAGGAAAAAAAAAAATAATTTAACTCTCCTGATATCAACTTAATTGTCTCTTCTAATCTTTCACCCTAAGTTGTTTGCTTGGTAGCTCTATATATATACACTCTTGCCAAACTCCAGTACTAGTCTAGGACACCAACAGTTTTTGTCCTTCTATAAAGTTTCTCATGAACTATAATCACCTCTGCAACTTTTCCCCTCTATAAAAGTTGCCATTTCTTTGGCAAGGATGATTTGACTTCCTGATTTGCTAACTTAAAAGATTTTACTGATAATTAAATACATGAGGTGAAGAGTTAACAGTCATTTCATTCTTTAGAGGGAGTTTTGATTTCAAATTTAAAAACTTCTGTCTTTCAGATAGAAAAATTTCAGATAATACTTGATGGTGTTTTTTGACATCTTCTTTTACTGTTCCTACTATTTCAGGATTGAAAACTTAACTTTTAGAGAAAATATATAGGAAACATAAATATCAGAATGAAAAACGATTTACTGAACAAATGATTGTGGGGAAAAGGTTCACTTTAGAAATCCCTTGAAAACAATGCTTTTCAATATTACAGAAGAAAAATAATTACAAAGAAAAATTAAATGCTTGTCTATAGAAGCTGTATGTTGAAAATCACCCACCATAGAGGCTTTCAGGAGAGTTTTAGCAACTTATTTCCTGAAGTGTATAAATTTATTGTGTACTGTTTTATTCCATACTTTAAATAATCATGTCTTTTAATAGTGGATAAAAGATGAATTAGTTAGCTATTGATGTGAATTCAAAATTACGTTACTCTTTATTTGATATATCAGTTATATCAGGGTGGTTGCAAATTAACTGTAGTCAGAATTTTATCTTGATGATAAAATATAATGAATTGCTTTAAATATTTTCTTTTAATTAAAATCAAGTGAAGTAACTACAATTATGATCAATTATTAATACATTTTATATCTGATAAATTTATGATGAATTTTAAAGTAGTTTTCTAGAAAGTCTACATCTCATGTTTCTGCAAATTACCTAAAATAACTATGATGAGTATATTTTTGAAAATTAGTAATGAATTTACTTCTCTAACTTTGTTAATTTAATCCAATAATATCTGGATGGTATATAATAAATTAATTATATAAAATCCTTTAATTCTTTATTTTAGCCATAAGCAATGAAACATAATTCTATGTGTAGCATTTTACTTCCTCATAAGCACATAAAAATAATAGAACCTGGTCTTTATTGAAGAGCTTGCAATCTGTGGAGAAGACAGATGAATAAATAGACAGAACCAAGTATAATAGAAAAGAACTTATTTTTGAAATTAGAGAATTTCTATTTTGCATATAAAAGAGGACAGTGATAAAAATAATATAACACTATAATACACTAAAATAGAGGTCTGAAAATATAAGATTTAAATTCTAGGAAGGTTAAACTAAGTCCTTAATTTTCTTAGCAGTTAGATTATTTGGTTTTGTTTTGGAAAATATAGTTTTCATATATATGATAGGAAAAAGTGCATGTAAACTATATTTTTGTCATTAATTAGAAATAGAAATTAGAAAATAACATGAGGACTAATTCTGAGTTAGTTAATTTAGTAGAATTTATTTACTGTGTGATTAATTTTAATGAATTACATATTAATTATAACTCATGCATAAGGTCTGATTTCTGCTACCTGAGTTTCTCCCTTGTCCATTCAATCCTGGCTCCTCTGTAGCTCTCCACATTATGCTGAAATGTCCATATGTTCTGCAGTGTCACTGTGACATTTTACCTGTGAAATGCCTTGGTATCCACCCACAGGACCCCCATCTCTTTTTTCAGTTGACCAACTTCACCTTCCTCATATCATGGTGTTCCTAGGATAATAAAACTTCTCAGATGATATTTGGCTTGTAAGAGGGAATTTCCCACATGGGGAATGTGAGTAGCACAGAATTCCTAAGGCCCATCATTGTAAGTTAAACATTGTCTTTTTGGCCATACTAGTTGGTGAAAGGAGAGCCAAATATTTTTTGTTCATCTTTAATCTACTTTATAGGGTAATATGGAAGAGATGGGTAGAATTTCAGTGGACACAAAATGGAAATATTATTTTGAGAGATATTTTGGGTGGGCCATGGCAGCCTTAAAACAAACTAACCCTAGGAAATTCAGCAGGGATGCAGGTAGTGACACCTACCTAGAAAGAAAAAGAAAAATCATGATAAAAAGAGGAGAAATTTAAGTTTTTGTGTGAGTAGTACTTGATAAGATACCTATCTTGAGGGTCTTGCTTGTACTGTATCACATCATACTTTTGTTTAATTCTTAATAAACTGTTCACTTGTTAAAAAAAAAAGAGAGAGAGAAGGAGGGAGGGGGTGAGGGAAAGGAAAAGAAAAAAAAGAAAATAAAAGAAAATAGTGACTAATTCTCACATAAATTGGACTTAATGTTACTTGAACATTAATTTTTAATTCAACTTGTTCATGAAAAAAAAAGAGAGAGAAGGAGAACTGGAAATAAGAGAAGAAAGGGAAAAAATATTTTAGAAGAAATGATCCAATGTAATCTTCAACTATTCTTTTAATGGAGAAGTAGCATTAAGATAATCAGATAAAAAGAGATTAAAAGGGTACAGGAATATCCTTTTAAAAAAGTATTGTGGCAATACAACAATTTCTTTGCCAATACTACAATGTAAGAAAAATGAGAATGGTTCAATAGAAAATATTTAATAAAATAATTTTCGAAGGATAGAATATTGTTTTCTAAGGAAATTTATCGAAATGTTGATTAACCTTTATACATCTATTTTTTTCAATAAGCCACTAAGATATTTTTCAATTTATGAAACAGTGTTTTGCTTGTATTTTGCACTCATTGTAGTGGAGAAAAACCATTGAAAAACACCACACCTACAAGTAGAAAACCAGACTGTGCAAGGTAAAGTAAAAGATCTTTTAGACTTAAACTTTTGATTTTGAATGTTATATCCTTATTAAACATATTTTATCAGTTTATTAATTTGACCATGTCCTGGAAATAAATTCAGAAAATGAATACACAAGATGTAGACTAGTAATATGTTGGCCACTTCATAAAATGAATTTATGTCACTTGTCAGGTTTCTCCAGAGAAATGGAACCAATAGGATAGATACATGATAGAAATAAAGATGAGATTTACTTTATTATTATTTTTTTTATTTTATGAGATTGGGCATCTTGCTCTGTAACTCAAGCTGTAGGGTAGTGGCACAATCATAGCTCATTACACAGCCTTGAACTCCTGGCCTCAAGTGATACTCCAACGTTGGCCTCCCCAATTGCTGGAATTAGAGGCATGAGCCACTGCACCTAGCTAAAGATGAGATTTATTATAAAAATGCTTCATGAAGTTACAAAGGCTGAGAAGTCCCAGGATATGCTATCTACAAGATGGAGAAATGGGAAAGTCAGTGCTATAATTTACTCCAAGTCAGGGGACCTGAAAACCTGGGGAGCATATGGTGTAACTTATACTCAGAAACCATAGCCCTAGGAACCTTATGGCGGGGAGAATATTAGTAAATCTTAGAGTCTGAAGGCCCAAAAACCAGGAGTTCCAATATCCAAGGCAGGAGAAGATGGATGTTTCAGCTCAAGGAAAGGAGAGACTCTACCCTTACTATGTTCTTTTGTTCTTTTCTGGCCTTCAAAGAATTGGATGATGCCTGCCCACATTGATGAGAGCAGATCTGCTCTCTTTGGTCTACTGTTAAGCTCTTGTAGAAACGCCCAGAAATAATATTGACCACCTATCTGAGCATCCCTTAGCCTAGTCAAGTAGACACATAAGATTAAGACCCCCTCTTTCAGGAGGTGAAAGCTCTATCCTCATTAAGATATTAGAACTTTATACAAGTGCTAGGTGGGACCATCTTGGCCCCTTTTACTTTTCTGTTCTTTGGCCATGTGAAGACACAGCAAGAAGGCCCTCCAAATGCTGGAGCCTTGAGCTTGTACTTTCCAGACTCCAAAACTGTGAAAAAGAAATCTGTTTCCTTATAAAGCACTTAAGGTTAAGTACTTTGATATAGTAACACAAATGGATTAAGATAGTTCTTGAGCGATATTTATTCTTCTTCTGTTATTCTATAATTTAAATGCTATGATATAATTAAGAAAGGAAAGAAAACAAAGACATTTGCTTAACATACGCATTCAAGAAAATAAGGAGGCAATTTATTCATGAAAATTTCAGTCCTCTTTTCGGTAATTAGTCACATGGTCATAGCTAGTATTTTTAGCGACTTTCTTTTACAACCCATTCTATATTCCCTTACTATTCAGTACCGAGTTCAGCTGCTAACCTGAACCAAATCATTCTGAGAGGTCTGGTTCTGGATTAGGCTGTTTCAATTTTTCATTGAGCTTAATCACAGAACATGGTGATACTATGAGAGGCCGCCTATATTCTAGGCATACTCTTTCCTATCTCCACTGTGTAGTAATAGTTCAGTTTCCCTTTGTCTGAATTAACCACCCTTGCCAATACCATAATTCCCCTCTTGGCCTGTTAACTAAGAGCCCAAAGGAGCCAAGTGACAGAATTAACTTCTGGTTTACCAGAAACATGGTGTGTTTGGTGGAATGATTCATCTGTCTAGAACTAAGATATATAGATTAGCAGAACATAAAGTCATGAAAACAGGAAGGAAAATCTTTGCTACTTGGTCACTAGGAACTATGGTTAGCAGTACCACGCTCATTTCTACCCCTTAATTTTTGAACTCATGAATTGTGTGTTTTGATTAGAGAAATAGTACCAATATTGGACAATGATTCAGAGAATATACAACCTTCTCGAGAATGTTGTCCCAGCCCTATAGGGTAGTATTACCTAGCTGGCACCACAACTGTCTTTAAATGTTTTTAAAAAGGCAAATTCACCATTTATCAAGCCAGCTGCTTGAGTATGATGATAAACATGGTAGGACCAGTGAACTCCATGAGTGTGGGCCTTTTGCCACACTTCTTTGGCTCTGAAGAGATTTCCTTGGTCAGAAGCAATGATGTGTTGCATATACCATGACTGTGGCCAAGGTATTATATTAGTCTGTGGATGGTAGCTTCAGAAGAATCATTTCAGCCAGGGAAGGCAAATCCGTATCCTGAGTAAGTGTCTATTCTGTGATATAAGGACAAAAATGTTGCCCCTTTCATGTGGAAGCAGTCCAAGGTAAACAAATTGCCACTAGGTAGCAGACTGGTCATCCTGGGAAATAACAGCCTAATGGGCCCACGGTGCTTTTCTCTGTTGCAGGCAGACTGGGTAATCTGTGGTGGCCACAGGCAAGCCAGCCTTAATGAGTGGAAGCCCATTCTCCTGAGCCCGTGCGTAACGTCCATCGTTGTCACCATGGCTACTTTGTTAGGTGATGACAGAGGTGCCTAGGGAAAGAAGCTAACAGATTTCCAAAGAATGGAATCTCTTATTCAGTTGTTAATTAAAATCCTCCTCTGATAAGTCCATCCTTTCATGAATATTCATATACAACACAAACATCTTCATGACTCTTGTACATTCACAGAGGTCTATCCACATACCTCTTCCCTAGCTTTCTTTGTCATCAGTTTCTACTCATGTTCTTTACAAGTCCAAAATCACCTAGTCAAACCATTGGCTGAAGCCCCAAATTGCATGCCTGGGCTATTTGCATTTCCAAACAAGGTACACAACTGGGAGCACTGCCCGAAGTTCTGACCTGTGGGAATATTTCCCTTCACTATTGTTCTTCAAGGATGTATCAGAGAAGGAGTAGCCATCTACCTTCAGGTAGTATCTGCATATCATACAGAGCTATCTATTTTTTAATTTTATAATAAGAAGGAGGTACAATTATTTCTGTTACATGGATACCTTTTATAAACCTTTATAATATTTAAGCCCAGGCTTTTAGCATGCCTATAACTCAAATGGTGTTCATTACACCTGATAGGTGGGTTTTACTCTTCCTCTTCTCCCTTTTTTGATTTCCAATGACCTTTAAGTTTCTTTGTGCCCATGTGTGCCCATTGATTGACTCTGCATTATTAGAGAGCACATGCAATATTTTAGAATCATCTTTAAAACAGGCTTGAGATTTTTCTTTCAGGTGGTCACAAGTGCAGACTGAGAGACAGAGAGAAAGATTTCCAAAAGCCTGTGAGCGTTTGAGCCACTTCTTGATGTAGCTTACTTGTGCCTTCAGGACATGCTCAGGGATAATGATGCATGTACCATTTCCATTTGATGATGGAGTGTAGCTGTTCATGCCCAACGTTATGGCTCTGCCGATCAAATGACATCCATTTTTGATGAGTGGCTCAAGTTGCATGGTAACTTGGTGGTCTATGGGAAAACATTCGGTTTCTATTAAGGTCTAGTATCAGGCAAAGAACTATTTCTCAAATGAAGAAGTTGTTTATGGAGCTCCAGTACAAAATCCTAAAGGGCAGGGGAACAATTCCCTATGGGTGCCTGCTGAAGATGCCAAACAGCATCCCTCCGTTCTGCCACTTCAAACCCTACGTGATCTGCTAGTCATATGTCACAAGTGACAGAACAGCTCTCACAAAAACCTCCCTTTTACAGATCCTCATGTTACTCTGGGCCCTACTCAAAACCAGCCACTTTTCAGGTCAGAGTAACACACCAAAATGAGGAACATATTTCTTCCAAAATTCAAATAGGCTCATTAGGTGTTATGCCTCATTCTTACTTATAAGATGAGTCAGACACAACAACTTATCCTTTACCTTAGAAAATATATCTTAAGATGGCCCCCATCCATGAATCCCTAGAAACTTCACTGAGGTACCCTATTAATTTTTTTTGCCTACTATCAGACACACAAATGTCTTACTAGAAAGTCTAGAATAGTTGCTGCTTCTTGCTCATTAGGTCCAAACAGCATGATGCCATTGATATAATGCAGAACACTATAAATAGCTTATGCAAAGGAAAGGCTGTCAAGATCCTGCAAACTAAATTATTCCTTCAGGCTAAAGAGCTGGTATGCCCCTGAGGTTGAGCATGAGAATGTATTCTGAGAGCAAAATGCTTCCTGTGGCCTTTATGTTCAGGTATGGAGGAAAATTGGCCAGATCAATAGCTGCATAGTAGGTGCCAGGTGTATGTTAATTTGCTAAAACAATAAAGCACGTCTTGTACAGAAGATGCAGTTGGAGTCACCTTAGTTAAATTTATGATAATCCACTGTCATTTTCCAAGACCCACCTATATTGTGCACATGCCAAATAGGTATAACGAATGGAGATTTTACGGGAACCATCACCCCTTTGAATATCTTTCAACTGCTTGATGGTTGGCCTTAATATCCACAACCTTTCCAGGAGTGCAGTATTGGTTTTGATTACTATTTTCCTAAGTAAAGGCAATTTTAATGGCTTCTATCAGCCTTTCTAACCAAAATATCCCTCACGTCACACATCAGGATTCTCCCAGCTGCTATGTGGGGATCCCTCTGGCTGTTAAGCACAATTATGCATTCTGGAATTAGGAAAATAACCACAGGATAAGTGCATAGACCATTGATCACTTTACCTCCATAAGCCTCCACTCTAAATAAAGGGATATGTTTTGGATTTCTTGGAATTAATCATAGTTCAGAGCCAAGGTCCAGTGGTCCCCAAAAGTTTTGATTACTTCCTTTACTTCAATGCATATTCTCCCGGGAAGGAAGGAAGGAAGGAAGGAAAACAGGAAGGAAGATAAGAAAATTGATAACTTCTTAGGGAGAAGAGTGAAAGAAAGATTAAGAGTGTAGATTTTTACTAGTGTCCCAGAGTCCTTTCTAAAAGGGACCTGCTTCACCTTCATTTTGGGAGTTCCGGACCTGTAAGCTGGCTGGTCTGAGAATTTATTGAGATGTTGTGACTCTCTGTTTTTATGATTCAAGTAGAGTTTTTTTCATTTGACCTAGAAGTTTATTCTCGTATAGATCAAGTAAGAATTTAGTAGGCTTTCTATCTATTTTACTTCTGAGAACACCACAATTAATGAAAGGAGCCAATTCAAAAGGTCTGTGTAAGCGAGACTATTCTGATTGCTTCTTTGACTCTGCTATCCATTATGGTAACTACAGCCACCTTGCCTTTGGCAGTTGAGTGCCACCACTTGGCATCTGCCACCCTGAGACCCAATTGCTCCCATTGCATTTAGATTTTCCAGTTGAGTGACTATGATTTGCACTCTAAGGACTGACCAGCAGAAAAGAGCAATCATAGAGCTTTTCCAGCATGTTGGAACTCTCCTCACGAATTAATTTCTCAAAGTATTAATGGAAAGTTTGTGCTCTGGTCACTCCAAGAGAGGGTAAATAAATGTTGAATGATAAATCCACTGTAACATTATAGCCTTTCTAAACCTTTCAATTCCTTCCTGTACATTAAATCAAAGGAAATCAGTATTTCTAATTCATGCACAGTGGACCAAATTTTAAACAAAATTTTAGTCAACAAACAAAAATGTTACAGTCTTTCCTAAACTCCCTGAGCTACAACATTGAATGCAGAATCTCTGTTTAATGGACCCACATTAATACTTCAGACTGATTCAAGTTTATCTTTCTTTTACCATTATGTCATACCTATAATATCCTTTCCCAGATTTTTGCTTGTATAAATTAAAAAACTTAAGTTATTTTTTGAATTGTAACACATCCTATTCTATCACACTTTGTTCATCACCTTTAAGTGCCTTCTGAAAGTCTAGTTATACGTCAAGTCAAGAAGCAGGGGGTGGAAGTGCTGGACCCTGAAGAAAATCAGCATTGTCTTATATGGCAACAGCCTCAGGAGAGGCTATTATTTTTCATCAGGTACTGTAGAGTTAATCCCCTCAGATAGAGATGAAAAGGCTGATACTACTGTGAGTGGGGGGAGGTGCATACTTCTGAGGGTGAGTGTGCCACTGCCACTTCAGGTAGGCAGACCACTTTCTACGGGGTTAGGGAAGCCACTTTTATGATGGAAAAACCAATGCCACTGGGTGTGAGGAGAGCTCTTCCACTGGCAAAAAAAGTTCATCACAATTTAGAGTCTCAATGTCCCCAGTTTCTTTAGGGTCTTCCCACACCTCCACATTGCAACATACAGAATACCTTATTTTCTCTCAGTTCCCTCACCTTAACATTAGACATTTTGCAAGGCTGGCATTGCAACTGGCATTGCAATTAATCCAGTTGCAGGGTGCATTCAAGAGTTTGGTTATCACCAGTTTCATCTTTCAGCTACATGTATAAGGCTCTCACTCAGGGCATGCCTAAAAGCTCCTACACCATTTATGTAGCCCTCCATCTGGAATAAGAATTTCTAAGCCCATCTTTCCTTTGACCACTTTTTCCAGTACATTAGCAGCAACTTCATGATAAGCCTTAGTTTTTCAAAAATTATGGAAAGTACCAAATTCAAAGGTGCTTAGTTCTTTGCTTCATGTAAGTGGTTGGTTAAGAATGTCTAATGCAGATGTTTTATATATCTCTAACATAGTTTACTCCATGAACTATCGGTGATCCTTTTAAAATATAATTAGATTAGAGAGCCATTTCCAGAAACCTCAAAACAATTCAGAAAATTCATTCTTATAATTTTGTTCTAGAACCACAATCTGTATTAGTCAGGATTCTTCAAAGAAATAGTCCCAAGAGTAGATATATAGATAGATAGACAGATGTAATAAGGTATTTATTATGAGAATGAGTCATGTGATTAAAGAGGCTGAGAAGTACAATCTGCAAGGTGGAGAACCAGGAAAGCCCGGGGAGTAATTCAGCCCAAGTCTGAAGGCCGGAGACCCAAGAGAGCCAATGGTATAAGTCCTACTCAGAAGCTGAGAAGGCCTGAGAAATTTGTGAGGGATTGAGGGTGGGGCACTGGTATAAGTTCCAGTATCGACAGAATGGGTAGTTGCAGTGTTTGAGGGCAGGAGAGGGTGGCTGCCCAGCTCAAGAACAAAGAGAGCAGTGGTCCTGTTTAACAATTTTGCTCCATGGGCCCTTAGTGCCTGGATGATGCCTGTTCACACTGGAAAGAGCTGCCCTTCCCTACTCACTCTACTGGTTCAGATGCTAAACTCTTCCAGAAACACCCTCAGGGACAAAAGCAGACAGGATGTTTTATCATCAGTCTGAGCATTCTTTAGCCTATTCAAGTTGACATATGTAACTAAAGATCACTAATCTAAAACTTTCTTACAACTGCATTCTGTTCATCCTTACATCCTGAAGATCCTCAGATTAGCATATTGTTGTTCTTGTCTCTGGATCCAGCTCCTTCCCTTTCTTCATTCCAATCACACTCCTCAATCATCAGCATGAACACTTCAATCACCCTGGCATTTTCGTTGATTTGGCTTAAACACCAGGCTGGTAATTAATGTACAACTTCATTTTCTGCTTCCCTGACCAGAAATGTCAAAATATTAACTCTTAGTATTCTTTTCAGACTCAACAATATACTTATGCCCATCAAGACTGAAAGATTTGATAAACGTTGGACTTTATACTCTTTTGTGAGTTTTCTCATTTCCATTCAGCAAAAAGCAACCATACTTCTTAATATGTTCATTTACATAAATACGATAACTAGTAAATATCAATATTTTCTTCAGGTCATTTTAATTTAAGTAATTAATAAGAAATTAATAGGTATTATTCATTCAAAAATGCTCACTAAGGCTCTATAAAAATAGTGGGAGGACTGTACATTCCCCTAGGATAAGAAATCATTAAATTTAAAACCAGCTTTTTCAAGGGCATGTCAAGAATTTAATATATTTCAGGCTCAGCGCCTGTGGCTCAACGGGCTAAGGCGCCAGCCACGTACACCTGAGCTAGTGGGTTCGAATCCAGCCCCCAGGCCCGCCAAACAACAATGAGGGCTGCAACCAAAAAAAAAAAATGGCCGGGCATTGTGGCGGGCGCCTGTAGTCCCAGCTACTTGGGAGACGGAGGCAAGAGAATATCTTGAGCCCAGGAATTGGAGGTTGCTGTGAGCTGTGATGCCATGGCACTCTATCCAGAGTGACAGCTTGAGGCTCTGTCTCAAAAAAAAAAAAAAATTAATATATTTCAAAGCAAAAGTAGGTCTTACACTAAGGCTAATGTCTTATTTTATAGCCTGTTTCCTAATAATAATAATCTGTAATAATAATATTTTCTTTCATAAGATATTACTTTCCCAACAAATTGAATGAAACTATATTCTTATCTACTTGTTTTTATTTCTTACATTTAAAATTGAGTTTGGACTTATTTCTGAAATATTTTGAGACTGTCAATGTTTCTCAAGCTCATAATTTCAAATAGCAAAAAAGCCCTTAGTAATACAAGATATATGAATTCTAATATTTTTTTCCCAAAGTTCAAGATTCTTTGATTATGGTATTTATGATCAATCGCAAGACAGATATTTCTTCTAAACCCTACAAGTGATTTAAAATTGCCTAAATGTGGAGTTAAAGTGTGTTTGTCCAAAATAAGTGTATTTTGAATTTAAACTTCTAAAATAAATAACTTATTCTGAGCATGAAAGCTTTGACAACAAATTCAGCAAACCCTGAGATGCCCCAATAAAACAAACACAAAGCAAAGGCGCTTAATACTAAGAATTTCAATGAAGACTGCAAAAACATTAATTTTTTTTCTTTTTGTAAAATGGGTCTCAAAATCTATTTACTATCACATGAGGGAAGTACGTGTTATAACAGTAAGGACTTATTTGGAATAATTTAACAATGATCAAGATTCTTTATATGTAACACATTAGTTTTAAACAAATAATGAAATAGTTTTAGCACCACATAATTTTTCTGGGTGCTGAGATATGTGTGTGGGGAGAGGGCTGTGCCCGATGTTTCGAGGGTAGTGACAAAGGAATTGGGGATCGTTGTGGTTAGAATTGTCATTTATTTCTTATGAAAACTGTGGAGAATTATTTGTTCCCTACAGCCTTAGAATTGTAAGAATTTGATGCAAAGCTTTGACCAGTTTTTAAAAAATTAATTATAACGTATCCTTTATTCTCTCATATTAGTTTATTATTATTCCCAGCTCAGCCTAGGCAAAGACGAGGATGTTCCTTTACTAATTTTTAATAGCAGATAAGTTTCAATTCTCCCTCCTTTACTTTTACTTGTTTTTATTCAGTCATTTTCCTCTCTTTGCAGGTGAACAAACCACTTGCCCTTGGCCTTAATGATGTTGAAAAGCAATCTGAGCTTAAAAATCAATTTAATGACATGTTTCTATAGCATTAGGGCCCATTTCTTGCCTATATTTGGCAAAGTTAAATGAGACGGTGATCTTTATAACAACTATAAAATAAATCTACTCTCAGAGAGCCTGTGAAAGTCCAGAAGGTGTTACATCCATCTCAGGTCCAAACATCTGTGCATCCTTACAACACTCCAGAAACAGTAAGAGATTAGGGAGGCCCAGGAGTCAGTGTTAACCAGCACTGCCCTTTCTTCCAAATTTAACATTTGGTAGTTTAGCTGACTTACTCATTAGAATGAATCTGGAATGGTTTTGAGGCTTGATGCTATAAAATATGGTAATGCTTTTCTCTTTCTGGAAGTAAGTTTGGTGGATGCAAAGTAAATGAGAGGTTTTTTTTGCAAATACTGAGCTGTTGATGCCACCCACAAACTCACTGGTTTGTGTGTCCTGTGTTTGTGGTTGTCACATAGGGAAGTAAAACTCTGGATATCAAACAGCAGAGAGGGTGGAAAAGGAGATGAGCAAAACCTATTTATCAGGGACAGTGCCTGTATGGATGATCGGTGTATCTGTCATCCCAGCCCAAGCATTACCAAAGCAGTCCTTCTAACCAATCATTCCCCCATAATATCTTGTATTCCTCCAAGGTCAGCCTAATGTTCAAAGCATTTCTCTGCCTAGATCATTGAATCCTCGACACTATTATCTTACTTTTTCTAAAATAATATCTTTAAAATAGTAAGTTATAAGTAATTTTCTGAGAAAAACCATAGTAGTTGAAGAAAAGCATAAATTAAATACATTTATTGTTTAATTATTAGAAAATTAATGATTTCACATTTATGAAAGGTCAATTGTTTACTATTTTATCTTGGTGTTACAGACCAGAATTTTTATTTGCCTGTTTTTCTTATTTGAAATATTTTAGGTAAATTATACCACTATTTTAGAAAATCTAAAGTCTTTATCCAATCAAACTAAACTGCTTTACTGATTACTATAAAACTTTGATGAGAACTTATAGATTTTAATACTGAATAAATTAATTCATCAATAAATGAATAATTAAATATTGAATTCATTTCTTTAAAATTGGGAAATATTTTGTTATTTAAAAGTATTCTAAATTAAATCTTCTTAAACTAAAACATGACTCATTTAGTTGATTTGGTATCAATTGTATTATCATTTCAAAAGAACAAGCGATAGACAAATAACATTTTATATTATTCTTTTGTGGATTACATAGCTATTCAATATTTTTTATTAAATTTATTTAACCCAATCTATTATTCTTAATGTGAATCAAATGCAAGGGTAATATAACTATTAATAGGAATCCCATGGTTGAAATGATATACAGATAACAATGTATCTGTTGTAAAGTCACTCATTTTCTCTGCAATCATATCGGGCTTAGCAGGTTTTGCTTTCTGTTTCTATGTTTTATGTTGGTTTTATTCTACCTTCTTTCCCACTATAAAAGAAGTAGGAAATCTTTAAAAATGTTTAGATGTATTTTAAAAATTTGGTTTACAGAGGAGTAACAAATAAAGGCCTTGACCAAAGATATTTTCCAATTTACTGTAGCTTACAGAAGGTAATGTAGCAGAGTCTCTGAGAGCAAGAAGAAATAATTCAGCAGCACTGGGACCTCCCTGGAAGCAGCCTCTGTGTGCATTGGCTTCTCATGAGGCTCCAGCCTTTACTAATCTTATGCTGGAAGGCAGGTAGGCAAGGAAACTGAGCAACTCTGCCCAATCATCACATGCTTTTCTCCAGCAGGTAGTCAAGCCTTTTCCCAAAAAGCAAAAAGAAATGTTTCATCAGGTATCACCGTCTTCAACCTCTCACTGTTTCTCTAATATATTAATCTCTTGATATCCACACATGCTTACCAAATTTTACCCTAAATTAAGACTTTCGTAGGACTTTAAGGTGAGGATAACTTCAAAATATAAATTGTATATTTGTACTTTTTATATCCTGAAAGACTACCAAGTATAATTTAAGTCTAGTTTAATTTAGTTTTTATCATAATCACTAACCATAGTTGGAAATAATAACTAATACCTTTATTGGAAAGAAATTTCCTTTTTCCAAGGAAAACAAAAAAGATTTTAATGTTCAAAATTTACAAGTTGGTAACGGATAAACATCTGTTTATATGTATGTACATTGGACTTTCAGTGTCTTTGACAGAGCATGTGTTGAATACTTATTTAATTAATGGCTTTCAAAATCCCAGTGTGGAATAAATAAAAAAAAAGCTCTTTCTTTGGTGAAGCTGCATATCATTTTCTAAGGTATCGATTAAGAACTTTGGAACTTTGATTTTACTTTTACAGTGTAAAAGTCTAGAATTGTGATCCTTCAGTTTCATTTCTTAAATTCTACTCGTAGAAAAAGGTGTTCCTCTGATGTGACCTGTCTCCCTCCAGTCACTGGAAATAAGATCCCCCTTCCTGATGGAATTCATGCAAAGTACTTCGCATCTTCCTTTCCTGATCTTCCACTACCCCTAGCTTCAGAGGCTCTATTTTCTTATAACTGTACATTATCTTGTATTTTTATCTCAAAAATGCCTTTCCTTTATACAGCACACCCTTCTCAAGTAAAAGGTACATTGGTCTTTCTAAAGGCAATGGGCGATCCATTAATTGCCAGGTTAATAATCATATTTCAGTCTTGTTTCATTAGTCCACTCCACTTTGCTCCATGAGTGTTAGCCAATACCATCTTCTCCCCACTTTGGATGCTTTATGTCTTGCTGCCCCATTCCTCTCTGTGTTCCTCTGTATACCTGTACGTGCTCTTTCCTCAGCCCTATTCTCTTCTCCCTTCTTATCTCCTTTGCTTTGTGCACTCTCCCCCTATATCTAGAGTTACCTACTCCCATTGGGTGTTCAACTGGTCATTGGGTCTTAAGATACTACTCTTTCTCAACCCTTTCCTTCGTTTTCCCTCTCATACTAATCTGGGTTGAATTGTGATCCCCCAAATATGTGTTGAAGTCTTAATCTCCAGTGTTTGTGTATGTAACCTTATTTGGAAATAGTTTACTTTTTGGCTGACTTAATCGGGTGAAGTTGAGGTCATTAGGGCAGATCCCTAATTCACCATGAATAGCGTTCTTATAAAAAAGAAAAAATATAGACACAAATATGTACATCAGGAGAACACGATGGTAGCATGATGGAAAATATCAAGGGATGTTAGAGAAAGACTTCCAGCAAACTACCAGAAGCCAAGAGAGATTCATGAACCAGGTAACAGAGCTCTCAGAAGAAACCAACACTGTCAAGTCCTCCTTGGAGACTTATAGCTAACTGTGAGATGAAAAATTTCCCTGTTTGAGGCTACTCAGTTGGTGATATTTTGTTAGTACTGCCCCAGAATGATGATATAATACATAACTGTTTCCCTCTGTTGGGGATTGAGGAGACTGAAGAAGCCTGAGTTACTCAGCATAAGAAAGGGAAATTATAACTATTTTGTGTTAATTCTTCACTTTCATTATGTACCATGTATACAGTCCTATCTCTCTTTTCTTCAGCCACTGCTGCTGTTGGCTCTATTCTGTTCTGCTGTGTTCCTTTGTCTGTAATGCCTGCTATCCCCTGCCTGATTAGTAAATTTAATTTCTTCTTTGATAGCTTCCTTGAACTCTCTTCAAAATTGTCCATCCGTCTATAGTTTCATTTACTATCTCCTGTTTGTGCCTATTATGAGGTTGGGATTAGAGCAGGTGTTTATATCTTTCACATCTATCATGGTGAATGGTCTATTGCACTTAGTGACTTTATTATTCAGCAAACATTTCTGTACTTAACTTTAAGCATGTTCAAGTAATTTTATTTCAGATCTGAAAACAAAGATGAAGCAGTCTTCTGGGATTTGGTGTTTAACAACAGGTTAAGGATTATCGTAATGTATAAACAGATCTGTAATATAACTTGTGGTATTCAGACAATAGCAAGTAGAAAAATATTAATTCAGAATAAAAAACCAGCATTTCCTTTAAACAATACTGAAATGGCAGTATTCACTCAATAAAGATAATTTTGCGATTTCAATTTGTTGTTACTTCTTCTCTACATGGGGTTTATTTTAAATTAAGTTTTCATTAAAATATAGATTTAAGTGTTCAAACTAGACCACTAACATCATAACTATTTCATCACACATTGATCCTGCTGATGCCAAGAATCAGTCAGTAAGATTGGGATCTGAACTTAAGCATGAAGTGATCAGTATAGAGACAAAAGTGTTCAGAAGCATCTAAGAAAGACAAAATGGCAACATGGAGGGGATAGATGTTTAAAGTGGCAAAATATTCAAGAAATTATCAATAGGTATTACATTTTAAGAATCCCAGTATACATGGCTTCATAAAGTATAGTAGACTAATGAACAAAGAGGAGAAGAAGACCAGAACTAAGGGTAGTTTGGAAGCATCTTAGCCTATTGGTCCAGATTCTAGAAATTTAACTCTACGGAGACATGCCCAATCAAGATCAACTAATTCATTCTTTTTGCAACTACTGCTGCAATAGCAACAATATATTTGGACCTGTAATTATTCCTACATGAGTAAGACAATTGTTTAAAATTTTCATCCTGGAAAGGAGAATACATTTAAATATAATTATTTGAATGAGGGCAAGTTCAATGCTATTGCAAACAGTACGTTGATTGCAAATATAAACTGTGGTCATATATCAGGAACAGTCGTATCTGAATTGTTTCTTATTTAGAGATTGCACACAAATCATTTAAATAGTAATTCCGCCTTAATTATCAATGTTATTAACAATATATCAATGCTGTTTAATCTTCTTACATACTTCATGACCACAGGTCACATCTAGCCTTTTCCAATACTGCCTGTCAGTCCTATAACTCTCCCCTTGCAGGTTCTCTTTTCCAATTCCTTCATAACAATTTCGAACTATTCGCTCCCTTCCCCTTTACCTTCACTCTCCATATATAAACCATGTTTTATCTCGCAGAGAAAATAGGTGGCAGTATGTTCATCCACCAGCTACTAAATTGGCTCAGCCGCTTGTACGGCTCATATTCTAGCACCTTCACTGTCTTTTTAAAGAAGAGCTGTCCTGTACTCTTTCCAAGCCTTCATGAGAGTCTCGATCATTGCTTGCTGGTCAACATTACTCTTTTTATTGGATTTATTCATTCTGTCTTTAATTCTTTTATACATCCTTTCAAAATGCACTGATAGATATTATTCTAATTGCTCATAGTATAGTCGATGGCGGCCCCTGCCCTCACGCAACTTGCACGTGAGAAGGGATCTGTGGAATACAATGTCTGCTGGGCAGTTCCTGTCAGGGTGTGTGTGTGTGTGTGTGTGTGTGTGTGTGTACT
The DNA here is from genome assembly GCA_963574655.1 of Perodicticus potto. Lineage (NCBI taxonomy): Eukaryota > Metazoa > Chordata > Mammalia > Primates > Lorisidae > Perodicticus > Perodicticus potto. Next base: position 11,633 of record CAUYRH010130372.1, on the reverse strand, counting down.
TCAGTGTCTTCTCATTAAAAAATACAACAAACACAATCTATACATCAACTCTACATCTTCTTCAGCTATGTCATGTCTCTCTCCCTGCACTCACACTTTTACTAAACTGTTAAATTCATGCATGAATTTCCTCATTCTCCTACTAACCCTCAGGCCACTTCAATTTGATGTTTTATCTTTAGTTCATTACCGAAAGCTTCAGTAGGAACAAAACAGTTGCTACTTTGTAAACACCCTGTCATTCAAAACAAGAAAAACATATTTTTATGCCCTGCCTCTTTTTTTTTTTTTTAATTTTATCAGTAAAATTTGCCCTGCTGAGTTTTGAGCATTTTTATTTTTACAAATTTCCCTTCTGAAATGGGACTGCCCATCCTATGCCTGTTTGGCCTTTATATTTTGAAAGCACACGACTTGTTTTCTAGTTTAACAAGTCAGACAGATGGAGAGTTATTTTGCCTCAGGATGGATTGTACCCAGAGTCTCACTCATAGATGATTTAGAAGATAAGATTTTCGAATTAGAGTTGTTGCTGGAGTGGGTTAAGACTTTTGGGGATATCAAAATGTCATGAAAGGGTTTTATACGTGAATGGACATGAATGTGGAGGGCCTGTGAGTGGGAAAGTTGGAGTAGGTTGGATTGTGGTCTCTAAAAAGTTATGCTTGCATTCCTACTCCCAGTAATTATGAATGTGACTTATTTGGAAATAAGGTGTTTATCGACCTATGCATAAAATGAAATTAAGATGAGATTATACTGCCTGTGTTTTTATAAGAGTAAGGTCTGGATACAGATACACACCCATATAACCCAGGGAAGAAGGTCCGGTGACTATGGAGGCAGGGATTGGAGTGATGCTTCTACAAGCCAAAAGATGTCCAGGATTGCCATCCACCACCAGAAGTTACAAAAGGCAAGGATACATAGTCTTCCCTAAAGCCTTCAGAGAAAGCACGCTCTTGCTGATCTTTTGATTTCTGACTCATGGTTTCCAAAACTATGAAAGAATGCATTTCTATGTTTTTTTAAGATGCCTAGTTAATGGTAATTTGTTGTGGCAGCCCTAGGAAACTAATAATGTATTTCAGTAGTCCAAAGTAGTCCATCAGAATTAATATTGAACAAACATGCTATAAAAAAAGTCAACTTAAGGAAACGTGAAAATTTAAAGCCACCCTCAGGGTATCTTCTAAATCAGTAGAACTTGAACATATAGCTTCTTGTGTGCTTATAACTTGCCACCGTAGCTTAGAAACTTCAGAAAATTAACATTGTCTTTCATAACATCAAGTCACGTAGGAGCTATTTTATGTAACTCATTAGTATGAATTCTGGTGTTTATAATTTTAGAGCTATTAATTGCATTGTAGGTGTTAAAACAGAAGCATGGTGGAATCTTAGAGCAGTTTGAAGGGACACAAATAATATAAGCTGGATAGCTAGTAAATGTTTTTCATAGACATGAGATGGAGGATTAAAAATACTGGAGGAGGAGAAGGCAGGATGAAGAAAGCAGAGAAGGGAATATATTTCAGTTATAAAAATAGTTGAACCAAGACGGATGGAATGGACGTTTTACATTACGTCGGTGGACTTTAAGTAAATTAATCTAGTACAGTTAGTTTTCTGAGTTATTTGATTGTTAATTGCCAATTCATATAAGTCAGGTTATTATGATTTTTGTTCTAATGAATTGGAATTCTTTATAATAATAAAGGAAACTAGATAAATTATTCATCTTTATTTGCCCATATTTAATATTCTATTTATATAATATCAACTATTACTTGTATTGATAAATTCAGTTTTAAGTTATATACATTGAATTCTAAATACACTGAATTCTAGTAACTAATGCTTATACACCTATGTTTTAAAAGATCTAATTTAATGAATAAATACAATTAAGTCAATTTTTGTCCTCACCTTGAGTTTTCTAATATAATCTCATATTTTTCTACTTAAAAAATGGTTACCTTTGACAAGTGAAAGAAATTTTATGGTTTGGTTTCCACAAGCTGTTAAGCAGAAAAATAATATTTTAGCAAAGTATATAATTTGCCCCAAGAGCAGAATCTAAGCAGTTCTTGCAAAAGACATTGTAGAAGTTTTGATAGTGGTTGGGTAATTATCACCTTACCATGAGTAGATTTTTAGTACTTCTGAATTTCATGCTAACTCTATAAACCTTACAAATGACAATACTACAAGATATTGTAAAGTATTTATTTGTAAATATCAGAGTGGGACATTGGGATCATGTATCTCACCAAAATTGTGAAAAATAGTTTAGAGTTTTTTTTTTTTTTTTTTTAGGGAGAATTCATGATTAGATAAGTGTTCTTAGTTATAAATAATATCAACTATTTGAATACCTAGTTGAGAATTTAGTAAAATGTAGCAAAGGACTAGATAATGTAAAGTTTAGTAGGGAAAATATACCCATGTTGAATGTACCATTGTATTTTTCCTGTATCTACAACAATGAGAGTTAAGTAACCAAAATCTTATTTCTTAGTTGTCATATAGATTTTGTTAATAAAATAGCACTTATGTTGTTTAAAACTAATATACTATTATTCTTTTAAGGTATATATAATAAATAATTAGAGGGCAGTGACAGCTATGGAAGCTATGAAGCTCAATTTATTGGCCATTTAACAAATAAATAACTACCAAGCGTCTTTGTCTATAGCAGCACAGTTCTAGGAGGAAGCACTAATAAATAGAAGGGATAATATTACTTATGCATGACCAAGGTTGGTGTCAACGAAACACACAGAGAAATAGACAAAAGGCAATGTAGTAGGAGGAAATGAGTTTTGAAAAAAGTGTGGCAGGAGATGAGATTACAGAGGTGAGCAAAGCCAAAACTCAGGGATGTTAAAACGAGTACTAAAATTTATAGACATTCTGAGACAGTGATTTTCCCTCCAATTTTTTAGACCTGCAGTTAAAAGCATGCCATGAGACATTTGCTATTAGCTCTTGTACAGCTAGTGGGACCTGGGCCACCTCAAGACTTAGAGTCTGGCTTACTTTGATCTAGAGGAGCCCATTTTGTAGTTTTTAGATGCCATACAGACATCAATTTCTATGGCTTCTTATTAATTTTGTATGGCTTCTGTGGCAAAAAGATCTGCAAAGGACCACATAGGGTCTTTTGGACCATTTAAAGGAGTTTGAAGATTATTTTCACTGAAATTTATAGCTAAAGAAGAGTTATAAATGATAGAATAAAATAATCTATGCTTTCAAAAGATCTCATTTTATATGTTGAACTTGCAGAAGAGTAAGAAAAGTGGGAGCAATGAGACCAATGAGAAGCCCTGTGCAGTTGTCCAACTGGGGTCTTTCAAAGTAGGGTCCAAGGCTTAGCAGCACTGGCATCCCCTGAAAACTCACTAGTGGGAGCAAGCTGACTTGCTCAGTAGGTACTCCCTAGGAAGAGTCATCATGATCTCTGCTTGATGGAGAGTACAAATTAAATCTTTAATTTCCATGAGAGAACTTGAATTTTGATACTTACCTGAAGCCTCTTAATTCCAAATGGTTTATGTAAAGTACATGTCTACAATGACCTTAGCCTTAAATTAAAGCCTAACTGGCTCCTATGAAAAGTGACAAATGAGTGGTCCAGGTAGTAAATGCTGCAAATCCTGAAGAAAGATGCAAAAAAGTCTGCAGATTGTCAAAGAAGACAACATCATTATAAGAACTCAGTTGGAGCTTTGAAGGAAAGATAAATGTGACGTGGGCAGGAGAAGGATGTGATCCCCAGTGAGAAGTGCAGTTATCAAGGGCAGGGAGTTGTGATCACAGTGTGATCAGGTAGAGCAAACAGGTTCTTCTAGAAAAGAACACCATGTTTCTGGAAGAAAGTATTATGAAGAAGGTTTGATTGTTAATCTGGAGCTATAATTTCAAAACTACTAGGTTAAAAGATGCTTAGGGAAGCTTTTAAAACAGTTCAGTGGGGATTTTCACAAGAAAACTATTAAGTACATTATTGGACAGTGATAGTCATAATCGAAATAGAAACATTGAAAAGTGTTTTAGAGACTTCTAGAATAATCTCAGTGTTATAACAGCAGTGGAATGAGAAATAGAAGACAGATGATAGTTTGCTACAGTTAAGTAGAAAGAACATTGCATGAAAGAACAGTAAATAACTTGTGAGAGGGAGGTTTGTTTTTCTGTATGTTTTACCCAAGTCTTCAGTAAATACATACATGAGAGATATTTATAATTAGTCAATTAATGGAATTAAAGTTCTAGAATTATCAACTGTTATTTGTACAGGTGTAATACTAAAGGTTCTGAACTGCATCTATAGAGACTATATTTCTAGGGTCCTTTCTAATTCTAACATGTATGTCATGACTTAGTTAAAAGAGAAAAATACAATAGAATCTCCATAGTTGACCACTTCCCTACATTGACCAACTCTTTAAATTCACCTAATTTTCTCTTTAAAATTTTTTTAATTTTCATTTTTTTAAATTTAACTTTTAATGAAAATTATAAATATACACATTTATGGGGTATTGTGATGATTTGATATACAACATGGAATGCTTAAATCAAACCAATGAACACATCCATCACCTCAGTTCTCACTCCTCCCCCTTGCTAGACTCTATTTACATTTTATCATTTGTATGAGTGTGTAAGTGCTTATATATTGGTTTCATAATAGTATTGAATATTATTGGATACTTCTCCCCCCCATTCTTAAGATACTTTACTAAGAAGAATGTTTTTCAAATCTGTCTAGGTAAACATAAAAGATGTAAAGTCTCTACCTTTTTTATGGCTGAATAGTAGTCCATGGTATACATATACCACACTTTGTTAATCTATTCTTGGGTTGATGGGCATTTGGTTTGCTTCCATGACTTGGCAATTCATATAACTAAGAGTAGATTTTAAATGTCTGACCTAATTTTCATAGACTGGATGTGTGCCTCATTCAGTCTATGGATATGACCAGCTTTTTACAGTCCCTCAGGAGGTCAACTTACAGAGGTTCTTCTATATTTCCTCTTACAGAGGTAAGAAAGGATATTTGGGAGGGGAGGAGTGAGGTCAAATCAAGGGAGTGTGAACGGTGGGATCACACCTGTGGTGCATAATGCAAGGGTACATGTTGGATCTATTAGTTTAGAGTATAAATGTCTTACCACAGTAATTAAGTAAACAAGATGAGATATTTATTAACCAGTGTGATGTAAACATTCCTAATTCTATATGAAATCAGCACATTGTACCCCATAGTGCATTAATGTATACATGATCTATGTGTTTATGATTTAATAAAAAAAATAAATAAAGAGAAAACAGGTTGTAGGGAAAAAATAAATAAATAAATTTTTTAAAAAACCAACATTAAACATATACCCATTCACTGAACAGACACCTATTGCAAATTTACTGTGTGCTAGGTGCTGCTTTGGCAAAAAGAGAAAAATCCTTGCTCCTGTGTTGCTTATGTACTTACATATTAGTGTTTTAGAAAATAAGCTTTGTGGCTTTGTTGCTCAAACTCTTGATTCAGAAACATTTTTTCTTTAAGTTCACACTCAAGTTTGTTACTAAGTGAATGGAGTAGTCCACTTCACACCTTAGCCTTCAAATCCAAAAAGATGAAAAATATGTTTCTGCACAAAATGTTCAAATGTATTCCTGAAACAAATGGTGTGTGATAAAAAAGCTCATTTGCAGATTGTTGCTAATTGTGTCTCTTACATATACTTTTGCTTCTTTTGGTGTGAAGCATAATGGTAAAAACATGATTATACATTTCAAAGAGGAAGAAATTTACTGCCTAGATAATATAAAATTTAATGGCCTTTTCTTGTGTAATGTTTTATCATTGGTTCCAATGGATTAGGGCAACATTCATGGTGGAATTGTGGACAATTAAATATTCACATGTGTAGCAAAGTAAGGAGAGATTAGAATGCTCTATAAGGGATACTAGAACTGGAAGATATTAATATAATAATACACGTTGACTAGAAAGCAACAAAAGTGCTGATTACCACTCTGAAATATTATTGTAATAGTCACTAAAATGTGATTTATCCCCCTAAATGGCTCTGAAGGTCTTGAAACATTCCTTTTCCTCCTTTTATTAAGTGACTAAAAAAATGGATCTTTGTTAATGCATTTCCTTATTACCAAATACAGCAATGTTTTATGAAGATGCTTCCTAAAATAGTCCTTGAATGGCCATGTTTTAGCAAGGGCTATGAATGTTGGCTGCTAAGAACTCACAGCTGCCTCCCACTTTCCTCTTCAGAGATTTTTCCTTAGCCAAGTGCAACTGAGACGCCTACAGCTTAGTTCTCCTTCACCCCTTGGAGTGGAGAAACCTTAGCCATTATCTCCCAGCATTACACACAAAACGTCTGGCCTTTTCTGTGATAAAATTTAGGCTTCAGAGCTTCCCAGTGAAATTACAAAGAAGCTTCTCTCCAGCCTGAGGTCACATTTTGTTTACCTTCTGCTCCCCTGCCATAGTTTCTTCTGAAAGCATTTCCCTAAATAAAGTTCTGAAATGAGAATCCCATTTCAGGCTGAGCTCCTATGGAATCTAGCCTAACACATAATGCACTTACAGCCAGAATTAAGTCACGCTATGAGGAGACTCCGCTGCTTGTAGCCCTTTAAATCTCCAAACACAGCTGACCCCTAAAACAACTCAAACAAATGGCAGTTCCTGGGGGTTTCTCATTTTCTTAATTTCCAATTTGCTTGTAAGTCACTTGATTCAACTTTTTCACTTGGACTTCTTATACTAGTTTGCAGAATTGCCTTAAGTGTCCTTTTACAGTTCTTTTAACACTTCACATGTTCCTTCTTACATACTGATGCCACATTGCAGCTCTATTTCTCCAGCAACGTCAGGCCTTGCAGGTTTTTCTACCCTTCTTCTGAGGCTGTACCCATCCCTCACAGCCTTGCCCTAACTCCCTGGGGGAATAACAGTAAGGTGTAGGTGAGGAGGCCACGGCAGGAGGGCAAGAGCGCCAGGTGGTATTTTGTTTTGTTTGGAAGAGTGCAAAGGAAGAGAAACAAATCTTTCAGTGATCACCACTGGGAAAAAGTTACAAAATAATATAAATGAACTAAAGAAAAACACAGCAGTACCCAAAGGCCTGGGAAACAGTGGGAGTCCGGCTGGGAGAGGCCCGCTCTCAGAGCTTTAAAGCCAAAGGCTGAAGAAGACAAAGTCCGTTGGAGCTCAGGAAACCCAGAGTTGGGAACCAGGAGGAATAATCAGCAGAAGGCCATGCTTGCAGGAAGGATGCCTGTGGGCAAGAACCAACTACTTTCCCAGTTGTTTACCTCCCTAGGGTGAACTTATTAAGATTGTATCTGCCCTCAGTATATATATATATTTTTTTACTATGGGGTAATTTCATTAAGAAACAAATATAATATTATTATTTTTTCAGTTAAAGAGATTAAAGCCTCTTAAACTAGTAACTGAATAAAATGAAATAGGGATCAATATTTTGTGTGTCTATGTGTGTCTATCCACACAGTGTAATACTATTAGCAAAGTGGAGAAATAGAAATATATATATGTATATATTATGTATGCATACACACACATGCATATATGTAATATTTGGGAGGGAGGGAGGAGGCGTGGGAGAGGTACTTGGGATGCGTTTGATTCTGTTATCAGAATACAGTAATAGTAATTGGTAGCTGATAATTGATTTATTAACTGTGTCAGGCACTCTTTCAACCCTCTTACATGTCATATCTTATTGAATCCACATAACAAACATGTGAAATAAGTGTAATTGTTTCTTTTCTAGGAACAAGGCAACAGAAGCACAGGGAGAGAGAGAGAGTGATTGATTGTTAGTTCAGAGGTAAAGTCAGGAGTAGAATTGAGAAACTGCTCAGAATATGTCGCCCTACTGGCCAACTCTCTTGATCATCACTTCTTTTCTCTTTGTAAGAGGAAGTTTGGCTGGAGCTAAGAGTGACCAGGATCTGACCCATGAGAAGTGCTAAGTGTCCTTTCTGAGTTGCACGATTCAAGAAAGGGAAGGAACATGCACTCCACAACTTTTCAACCTGACACCAGAAAGTTATCCCCAAACTATGGCCCAGCCTGAAGGCTAAGAAGTTTCCTGCATGCACAAAAGAATTCAAGCAGGAGCCTTAAGTTGGAAATGAAAGCAACATTTATTAAACAGCAGGCCCGCTACCCCTTACAGTAGCAGCTATACATTGCTGGCTAACACTATTTATGGTTAAAATTGATTATATGCTAAATAAGGAGTGGAATATGCACAGGTTTGGGGGAGGGAAGCGCAGAGATTTCTAAGAATTGGGACCCCCTCCTCCTTTCCTTACTTTTTTAAATTTATGCACCTAAACCTTTATTATACCACAGAGGGTAACTTCTGGGGTTTGTCAGTGTGACCATAAACTGTTATGGAGGTTGTCAGAGGTGTTCCTTTTAGTCTGCTAATCCATTATAAGCGAGGTAATGACCTCAGGATGAGCTGGAATCATTTACATGGCCATCTTGGCTCTTTCTGTTCTTAAGCACTTTCTTTACTGTATCCTGCTTTTCTGTTTTTGCGGAGACCTGCGTGCAGGTCTAACAGCTTTTTAATGAGTTGACCTGCCCACTTCCTGTGCCAATTTCCTGCTGTCTGAAAGGTGGATAATCTGAATTACTCCTTTTGGATTATAATGTAAAAACCATGTATGTAAATGGGCAGAGGAAAAAAATAAGACATGTCAGGTCCCTAAAAAGTGTGGAACTACATTATCAGTCCTGGACAGTTAAACTTTTAGATGAGAGAAACACAAGTTCTATCTTGTTGAGCCAGGTTTATTTGGAACTTTTCCTTAAACATCCTGATTTATAGCCTAATTAATCCAGAAAAGCAGAATAACACAGAGGAAGAAGCACTAGACGGGACATCAAGAGCCTGGAAAGGCAGACAGTGTACTTAGGCCAAGAGGAAAACATGACTGTAGACAAATTATAGGATTACAGGTAAAATTGGTGAGTTAGACCTGACATAATTCCAAGTAGAAGGTCTTTGCTGCTTGCAAAATGTAAAATAATTCAAAATATGAAGAACACCATCATTTAATAAATTTTCTTATTTTTATAGATTTTGCTTTCTGTATTTATTAGATGTTAAGTATATCATCTTTTTTTATTTACACAAAACTGATTCTGTTTCTGCAAAACTTTATGTATATACTTCCAAATTTCTTTACAAATTCACCAAGGGAATTAAACATAATTTATAATTATTGTCACTCAGACCAAAAAGCAATTTTTTTAAAAGCTCTTAATTTTCAAGTCGCCTTTTTAGACATAAGTATTTTTCATGTTTTAAATACTCTGATTGAGGGTAACAATCCATAAATTTATAATCCTGTAGGGTACCAGGCCTGATGAATGTTTTGGTCACTGCTGTATTCTCTATGAGAAGTGACACTCTTCATATATTGCAAAAATTCCATGTGTATTTATTGAAGGAATGGATGCATGAATATATCTCCTTCACTGGGACAGAAAATTAACATCAATCCTTGATGAAACCTACCCACAGTGAAAGTTCTTTGGGTAACTGATCCTAACATCTAACACCCATTTCATTAAAAAAGAAGAGTTTCTATTTAGTCATGCAAAAATCAATTCATTTTAAAAATAAATGATTTTAGTTTGCTTTTCTCTTGTTTGATTACTTTTTAATTTCTTTTAATCATCAATCTTCATGAAAGTAGCATGGAGATTTCTGAAAGAACTAAAAACAGAACGACCATTCTCTATAGCAATCCCATTACAAGGTATCCACTCAAAGGTAAAGAAATTATTATAACAAAAATACCTGCCCTCATATGTTTAATATAGCACTATTCATTATAGCAAATATATGGAATCAATCTAAGTGCCCATCAGTTGGTGTCTGCGTAAAGAACATTTTGTATGTATATTATGAGTACTACTCAACCATAAAAAGGAATGGAATAATATATAATATAATGTCTTTTGCAGAAACATAGATGAAGCTGGAGGCCGTTATCTTAAGTGAAACAAGTCAGACCCAGAAAGACAAATACTGCATGTGTTCTCATCTATAAGTGGGGGCTAAATAATATGTACACCTGGGTATGTAGAGCAGAATCCTGAACATTAGAGATTCTGAAGGGGGAAGATGTGGGACGGAGGGTGGATGATAAGAAGTGACTCACCAGGTACATGTGATGCATGTAATGTGGGGATGGATAACCTAAAAATCCTGACTTCACTAATAGACAGTCTATGCATGTACCAAAATTACACTGATACCCCACAAATTTATACAACTATAAAAAGCTTTAATGTTAATATTCTACTTTTATCTTATGTAATTTTGAATTTAAAATTTTTCTTTGTTCTTAAAGAGCTTAGGAATTCTTACTAACCCCTGTATCTTTTGCCTCATTTCTCTAAGTTTTCTAAATTATTCTCTTTGCTTTATCTACCACTCAAGCCCACTTATCCAAGCCCAAATATCTACTTTGTTATATTGAATGATGCTGGCTTGGTAGGACTCACAGACAAGTCCCACTTCTAGAATCTGTTTCTACTGTGGGCTCATTTCCATTGCAACAGCCACGTTAAATTCTGATATTCTTGAAACGTTCCTCCTTGTAAAGAGAGGGAGAATTAGGATGATCCTATGATCTTTTAGTGATCAGATAAGTAAAGGGAGGGACACTATATACACATGCTTCTTATATTCTATGTGTATTGTTCATTAAATATTTTATATCAGAAACATGGAAGAACCAATTTGGGGGAAAAAAAAAAAAACCTCTTTATGTGATATGTGTATTTTATTAGTGCAGAACATTTTTCCAAACTAGAATTTTTTTTTTTTAATGTTCTGGAAATGGTGAGTTTGACTCCTCTTTCCAGCCTTTCATCTCCTAATATAACTCTTTCAACAGCTGTGAAGCAGTAAATGAAATATTGACTGAGTTACTTATCATTTAATTTGCAATGATTTCAGTGCTTCTCAAGTGCTAGGCAAGGCATGGGGTGTAATTTAATTGTATCGTTTCTTGTCATGTGAGGATGTAAGACTACACCTCCTGAGTTAACTGGGACACAGAAAGGTTAATGCAGGTTTTGAAAACTAGTAAATGAATGTCATGTCAAATCCAATTACTTACTCAGCATTTTCTTGCCTACCGTTTTTTCTGCATTTTAGCTAAAATTCAGTACTAAATATTTCATGGGCACTTTCCATGGACATGGAACTTTTATGGACACTTCCTAATTGGTTAATTGATTCCTCAGATTTATATATTTTATCAGTAGAAAGCCATAGTTAATGAATAGGCTATGTTAATATTCTTCAGAAGTTTTAACAAATTTGTATTGTTCATGGCTGTTTGTGTTATTTTCATACCTAATTTAAAAATATTTCTTGTCTTCATACAATAAATAAGAAAATGCCATGAAGAGTATGTTAAACAGTTTGATGAAAACATTTCAGATTGTATATGAAACCAGCACATTGTACCCCTTGATTGCACTAATGTACGCAGCTATGATTTATTTAAAAAAAATATTTCTTTTGAGCAAA